>JARQOC010000001.1:143613824-143672564 GCA_033576535.1 Allobates femoralis | reverse complement strand
TTCTCAAACTAGAGACTCTAATGTACTTATCTTGTTGCTCAGTTGTCCAGCGGGGCCTCCCACTTCTCTTTCTACTCTGGTTAGAGCCTGTATGTGCTCTCCTCTGAAGGGAGTAGTACACACCGTTGTAGGAAATCTTCAGTTTCTTGACAATCACTCACATGGAATAGCCTTCATTTCTAAGAACAAGAATAGACTGTCGAGTTTCACATGAAAGTTCTCTTTTTCTGCCCATTTTGAGAGTTTCATAGAACAAACAAATGTAATGCTCCAGATTCACAACTAGCTCAAAGGAAGGTCAATTTTATAGCTTCCCTAATCAGCCAAACTGTTTTCAGCTGTGCTAACATACTTGTACAAGGGTTTTCTAAACATCCACTAGCCTTCTTACACAGTTAGCAAACACAATGTACCATTAAAAACTGGAGTGGTGGTTGTTGGAAATGGGCCTTTATACACCTATGTACTATAGATATTGCATTAAAAACCAGATGTTTGCAGATAGAATAATCATTTACCTCATTAACAATGTATAGAGTGCATTTCTGATGCATTTAATGTTAGCGTCTTTGAAAAAAAAAGTGCTTTTCTTTCAAGAATAAGGACATTTCTAAATTACCCCAAGCTTTTGAACGGTAGTGTATGTATATATATATATATATGCATCTATTATATAATTGCCGTAGCGACTTCCGTCGGAGCGGCGCAACTTCCGGTGGCTTTGTTAGCGCGAGCGAGCTGCTTCTCCTGGACTCTCCCCGTGGCCGCGTAGCGGCCACGGCGACTCACGAAACAATGCCCGCAAAGCGGGCATTGCGAGTCGTTGCAGTCTTGCGAAGCAATGCCCGCGAAGCGGGCATTGCGAGTCGCTTCACTAACAAAGCCAGGGCTGGCTAAGAGCATGGCGCTGTAGTGTACACCGCTATGGTATACTACAGTCCCATGGCCATACGCTTTACACCTGACAGGCGTATGGCCATGGGACTGTAGTATACCATAGCGGTGTACACTACAGCCCCATGCTCTTAGCCACCCCCTCAGTGCGCCGCCCCTACCCCTAAGTCGCCACCCGCTAAGCCCCGACCACCTAACCCCCGACCCGCAGCATCCTAACCCCCCGCCGATACCCCCTAAGCCCCGCCGCCCGGCGCTGTAGTGTACACCGCTATGGTATACTACAGTCCCATGGCCATACGCTTTACACCTGACAGGCGTATGGCCATGGCACTGTAGTATACCATAGCGGTCTACCCCCTAAGCCACCGCCGCCCTCAGTGCACCGCCCCTACCCCTAAGTCGCCACCCGCTAAGCCCCGACCACCTGCGCCAACCCTACCCCTAAGTCGCCACCCGCTAAGCCCCGACCACCTAACCCCCGACCCGCAGCATCCTAACCCCCCGCCGATACTCCCTAAGCCCCGCCGTCTACCCCCTAAGCCACCGCCGCCCTCAGTGCGCCGCCCCTACCCCTAAGTCGCCACCCGCTAAGCCCCGAACACCTGCGCCGCCCCTACCCCTAAGTCGCCACCCGCTAAGCCCCGACCACCTACCCCCGACCCGCAGCATCCTAACCCTTCGCCGATACCCCCTAAGCCCCTATCCCCTAAGCCGCGACCACCTAACCCCCGACCCGCAGCATCCTAAGCCCCCGCCGATACCCCCTAAGCCCCTATCCCCTAAGCCGCGACCACCTAACCCCCGACCCGCAGCATCCTAAGCCCCCGCCATTTACCCCCTAAGCCACCGCCGCCCCGCAGCAGCCCCGACCACCTAACCCCCGACCCGCAGCATCCTAAGCCCCCGCCGATACCCCCTAAGCCCCTATCCCCTAAGCCGCGACCACCTAACCCCCGACCCGCAGCATCCTAAGCCCCCGCCGTTTACCCCCTAAGCCACCGCCGCCCCTAAGGCCCTACCCCCTAAGCCCCGCAGCAGCCCCTAAGCCCCTACCCCCTAAGCCCCGTAGCATCCTAGGCCCCCGCCGATACCCCCTAAGCCCCGCCGCCTATCCCCTAAGCCCCCGCCGTCCCCTAACCTAACGCCGCTGTCACCTAAGGCCCTACACCCGAAGCCCCCGCTGTCCCCTAACCCAACGCCCCCGTCGATCACTTACATCCCTTCAAGTCATCTGATCGTCCGTCCGTCCGATCCTCAACTCCTCCGTCCGGCCAGGCGTCCTCTTCCTCCGGCCCCGGGGGTCTTCTCTCTTATTTTCGCCATCTTCGCCTCTTCGTCCGGCCCCGGGGATCTTCCACCTCCGACGTCCTCTTCCTTCTCATTAAGATAGAATGGAAGAAAAATCCCCCATTCTACCTCAATGAGATCTCAGGCCCTCTTCTGATTGGTCGAGGTATACTGCCCTCAGCCAATCAGAAGAGCCCCTCAAAACTGAGACGCAGTTCTCATTCAGGTCCGCCTTTTTTTTTACCCATTGACATACATTACCGGTGTGTCGGCGATTTTATGGCCGCCCACCTGGTTCTATTTGTCGGCCCTAAAATCGCGGACACACCGCTAATGCATCTCTATGGGCAGTCAGCCCGATTTCGGATTGAACGCCGACCAATCAGAATTCGAGCTGACTGCCCATAGACATGCATTAGCGGTGTGTCCGCGATTTTAGGGCCGACAAATAGAACCAGGTGACCGGCCATAAAATCGCCGACACACCGCTAATGTATGTCAATGGGGAAAAAAAAAGGCGGACCTGAATGAGAACTGCGTCTCACTCTGACTTAAAAAAATAAATAAATTAAATAATAAAAATAATAATTTAAAAATAATTAAAAAATAATAAAAAAATAAATAAAAAATATTAAATAATTAAATAAAAATAATAATAATTAAAAAAAAAAAAATGCGGACCTGAATGAGAACTGTGTCTCACTCTCCCTTAAAAAAATAAATAAATTAAATAATAAAAAAAATAATTTAAAAATAATTAAAAAATAATAAAAAAATAAATAAAAAATATTAAATAATTAAATAAAAATAATAATAAAAAAAAAAAAACTGCGGACCTGAATGAGAACTCTGTCTCACTCTCCCTTAAAAAAATAAATAAATTAAATAATAAAAAAAATAATTAAAAAATAATTAAAAAATAATAAAAAAATAAATAAAAAATAATAAATAATTAAATAAAAATAATTATAAAATAAATAAATGCTAATAATAATGCTATTAATGCTATTAATAATGTTATTAATGCTAATAATTCTATTATTAATGCTATTTATGCTAATAATAATGCTATTAATGCTATTAATAATGCTATTAATTCTATTAATGCTAATATTTATCTTATTAATGGTATTATTAATGCTATTAATGCTAATAATAATGCTATTAATGCTATTAATGCTAATAATAATTCTATTAATGCTATTAATAATGTTATTAATGCTATTATTAATGCTAATAATGCTATTATTAATGCTATTTATGCTAATAATAATGCTATTAATGCTATTAATAATGCTATTAATGCTATTATTTATGCTATTAATGCTAATATTTATCCTATTAATGGTATTATTAATGCTATTAATGCTAATAATAATGCTATTAATGCTAATAATAATGCTATTAATGATATTAATAATGCTATTAATGCTATTAATGCTAATATTTATCTTATTAATGCTATTATTAATGCTATTAATGCTAATAATAATGCTATTAATGCTATTAATGCTAGTAATAATGCTATTAATGCTATTAATAATGTTATTAATGCTATTATTAATGCTAATAATGCTATTATTAATGCTATTAATGCTAATAATAATGCTATTAATGCTATTAATAATGTTATTAATGCTATTATTAATGCTAATAATGCTATTATTAATGCTATTAATGCCAATAATAATGCTATTAATAATGCTATTAATGCTAATATTTATCCTATTAATGCTAATAATAATGCTATTAATGCTATTAATAATGCTATTAATGCTATTAATTATGCTATTAATGCTATCAATGCTAATATTTATCCTATTAATGGCATTATTAATGCTATTAATGCTAATAATAATGCTATTAATGCTATTAATAATGTTATTAATGCTATTATTAATGCTAATAATGCTATTATTAATGCTATTTATGCTAATAATAATGCTATTAATGCTATTAATAATGCTATTAATGCTATTAATGCTAATATTTATCTTATTAATGTTATTAATGCTATTAATGCTAATAATAATGCTATTAATGCTATTAATGCTAATAATAATGCTATTAATGCTATTAATAATGTTTTTAATGCTATTATTAATGCTAATAATGCTATTATTAATGCTATTAATGCTAATAATAATGCTATTAATGCTATTAATAATGTTATTAATGCTATTATTAATGCTAATAATGCTATTATTAATGCTATTTATGCTAATAATAATGCTATTAATGCTATTAATAATGCTATTAATGCTATTAATGCTAATATTTATCCTATTAATGGTATTATTAATGCTATTAATGCTAATAATAATGCTATTAATGCTATTAATAATGTTATTAATGCTATTATATAATGCTAATAATGCTATTATTAATGCTATTAATGCTAATAATAATGCTATTAATGCTATTAATAATGTTATCAATGCTATTATTAATGCTAATAATGCTATTTATTAATGCTATTTATGCTAATAAATAATGCTATTAATGCTATTAATAATGCTATTAATGCTATTAATGCTAATATTTATCCTATTAATGGTATTATTAATGCTATTAATGCTAATAATAATGCTATTAATGCTATTAATGCTAATAATAATGCTATTAATGCTATTAATAATGTTATTAATGCTATTATTAATGCTAATAATGCTATTATTAATGCTATTTATGCTAATAATAATGCTATTAATGCTATTAATAATGTTTATTAATGCTATTATTAATGCTAATAATGCTATTATTAATGCTATTTATGCTAATAATAATGCTATTAATGCTATTAATAATGCTATTAATGCTATTAATGCTAATATTTATCCTATTAATGGTATTATTAATGCTATTAATGCTAATAATAATGCTATTAATGCTATTAATGCTAATAATAATGCTATTAATGCTATTAATAATGTTATTAATGCTATTATTAATGCTAATAATGCTATTATTAATGCTATTAATGCTAATAATAATGCTATTAATGCTATTAATAATGTTATTAATGCTATTATTAATGCTAATAATGCTATTATTAATGCTATTTATGCTAATAATAATGCTATTAATGCTATTAATAATGCTATTAATGCTATTAATGCTAATATTTATCCTATTAATGGTATTATTAATGCTATTAATGCTAATAATAATGCTATTAATGCTATTAATAATGCTATTAATGCTATTAATTCTGCTATTAATGCTAATATTTATCCTATTAATGCTATTAATGCTAATATTTATCCTATTAATGCTATTAATGCTATTATTAATGCTAATAATGCTATTATTAATGCTATTCATGCTAATAATAATGCTATTAATGCTATTACTAATGTTATGAATGCTATTATTAATGCTAATAATGCTATTATTAATGCTATTAATGCTAATAATAATGTTATTAATGCTATTAATAATTCTATTAATGCTATTAATTATGCTATTAATGCTAATATTTATCCTACTAATGCTATTAATGCTAATAATAATGCTATTAATGCTATTAATAATGCTATTAATGCTATTAATTATGCTATTAATGCTATTAATGCTAATATTTATCCTATTATTGGCATTATTAATGCTATTAATGCTAATAATAATGCTATAATGCTATTAATAATGTTATTAATGCTATTATTAATGCTAATAATGCCATTATTAATGCTATTAATGCTAATAATAATGCTATTAATGCTATTAATGCTGCTATTAATGCTATTAATTAGGCTAATTAATGCTATTAATGCTAATATTTATCCTATTAATGCTATTAATAATGCTATTAATGCTAATAATAATGCTATTAATGCTATTAATAATGTTATTAATGCTATTATTAATGCTAATAATGCTATTATTAATGCTATTAATGCTAATAATAATGCTATTAATGCTATTAATAATGTTATTAATGCTATTATTAATGCTAATAATGCTATTAATAATGCTATTAATGCTAATAATAATGCTATTAATGCTATTAATACTGTTATTAATGCTCATAATACTGCTAATAATGCTATTAATACTGCTATTACTGCTAATAATAATGCTATGGCTTATATTATTGCTATTGATGATGCGATTATTATTTAAAAATCTTTAAAAAAACAATAAACATATTTTAGATACCCGATGCATTTGCATCAGGCTAACAGCTATAACTACTATAATCAAATTAATGCACGGTCTAGAATCCCGATGCATTTGCATCGGGCTCACAGCTAGTATACATATATTTATTTAAACTGTATGTGTGTGTATATATGGATGGATGTGTGTGTGGTACTATTCAGACACTGTGTTGGTTTTGCTGAGGCACGTTATTATGGTGGTATTAGTAAAGTATTGTACATTGGTCTCACTGAGGCAGTGTATTGTTCTGTTGAGAGACTGCATGGTGAACAAGGTGTTATGGAGGAACTCTATGGTCGTATTATGGAGGGACTGTATGGGCGTGTTATGGAGGAACTCTATGGTCGTGTTAAAGAGAGGCTGTATGTTGTTGTTATAGTGGGACTGTATAGCGGTGTTAAGGAGGGACTGTATGGTGATGTTAAGGAGGGACTGTATGGTAGTGTTATAGGAGTGACTGTATGGTGGTGTAATTGAGTGACTGTATGGTGGTGTAATGGAGTGACTGAATGAGCTGAAGATTGCAAGGCCTGACAAGGGAGAGGAGGTAAGAGAGTATTGGGCAAAATGTTTTACTGCTACCACAGATTCAAGGACTGTGGTGTGTGTGTGTGTCTAAAATTATACAGTGGGGCTGTGTGTTTGTCATCATACAGTGGGGCTGAATGTGTGTCATTATACAGTGGGGCTGTGTGTGTATGGGAGTGGGTGATATTATGGAAAGGGGCAATGTGTGTAGGGAGTGTATTAAACAGTGGGGTAGTGTGTGTGTGTGTGTGTGTGTGTGTGTGTATGTGGGGTTATTATATGTGGAGCAGTGTTTGTGGGGAGGTGAATTACACAGAAAGGCAGTGAGTGTGTTTGTGGGGGGGAGTGAATTATACAGAGGGGCAATGTGTGTGTGGTTTATTATACAGAGGGGCAGTGTGTGTGTAGGGGGATATGTATATTTCTGGGGCAGTATAGTGATACTTTTACTTTTAAGGGTATCATGTTGGACAATCGAAAAGAGGGAAGTCTGGAGAGGCAAGCTATGAGGTCATATCTTATCATGTGACACCTGTGCTACAAAGAAAGAAAAGTAATGAGAACTACTCCAATCAGAGAAAATGCCATCTACAGTATAAGTTACCAAAATCTAAATGTTTGTAATACTGACTACATCTCATCTGTGCTGTGGTGCCTGTATGGTTCACAGTCTGATGACTGGTAACAACAACTCCCAGCATCTTCTTACCATTATTAAAGACATGCTGGGAGGTATAGGTTCATGTGACATAAGTGTATCATGAGGCTGATCTGACACTGAAATTGATCACTATACTAAGCTTGGTACTGCACTCATGTACTGAAAGTGGTTATAGCGCTGCATTCTGGTATTGATGGTGGTTCTTGGATTGCATTAATTTATTGACTGTGGTTCTGGCCCTGCATTCATGCATGCCCGCCATCAGGGCCTCACTACTCTGACAGTTGTCAGGGGCCTGGCTGTGATGGAAGGAGAGGGGGGCCCGTACGAGAGTTGAGGGGGCGGGCTAAAATCTTCTCCGGGCCCGGCCCCCTCATCATTCTAAGGGCAGGGCAGGCATCAGCACCCGCTCCGACCCCCATCCGGGCTGTCACTTCCACTGCCTGTGGAACGCATAGAAGAGGAATCTCCTCTCCACCCCTTCACTTCCTCTTCCTTTGCAGTCCACAGTGTGGAACACATAGAAGAGGAGTAAAACGCCAGACTGCAGGTGAGTATGGCAGGGGTCGGGGGGGGGGCGGCCAGTTGTCAGCACCCGGGGCCCTGGTCTGGTGGGTAGGCCCCCTGTGAAGCTTGCAGGGGCCCCTGAGCACTGCTCCCCCCCTCCCTCTCTCCCTCCCAACCTGAGCAGCAGCAGCAGATCTCTACTTCCTGCACCGCGATAGTGCAGGAGAAAGAGATCTACTGCTGCTCACTACAGAGTCAGACGCTGCAATCAGCGTCTGCCAGCTGTCTCTCAAGTTAAGAGGGAGAGAGGGGGGAGAAACAGTACTCAGGGGCCCCCTGCAAGGGAAAAACTACACAGGGGTCCCCTGCCAGTGGCAGATTACAGAGGGGCCCCCCTGCCAGGGGCAAAGTACAGAGGGGCCCCCCTGCCAGGGGCAAATGACAGAGGGGCCCCCCTGCCAGGTGCAAATCACAGAGGGGCCCCCCTGCCAGGTGCAAATTACAGAGGGGCCCCCCTGCCAGGGGCAAATAACACAGTGCCCAGGGGCCCCCTGTCAGGGGAAATGTACACAGTGCGCAGTCGGTAGACAGGCACAGGGAGAGACAGGTGCAGGGGAGAGACACAGCGTACAGGGGGGAAATGGGTGCAGTGGAGAGATACAAAGCACAGGGGGGAAATGGGTGCAGAGGAGAGACACAACGCACAGGGGGGAAATGGGTGCAGGGGAGAGACACAACTCACCGGGGGGAAATGGGTGCAGGGGAGAGACAACGCACAGGGGGAAAAAGCCAGGTGCAGGGCAAAGACACAGTGCAGTGGGGGAGAGAGAGAGAGTGAACGGAGGGGAGAGAGAGAGTGAACAGAGGGGGAGAGAGAGAGAGAGTGAACAGAGGGGGAGAGAGAGAGTGAACGGAGGGGGAGAGAGTAAGAGAGTGAACGGAGGGAGAGAGAGAGTGAACGGAGGGGGAGGGAGAGAGAGTGAACGGAGGAGGAGAGAGAGAGTGAACGGAGGGGGAGGGAGAGAGAGAGTGAACGGAGGGGGAGGGAGAGAGAGAAAGTGCACGGAGGGGGAGGGAGAGAGTGAACAGAAGGGGAGGGAGAGAGAGAGTGAACAGAGGGGGAGGGAGAGAGAGTAACAGAGGGGGAGAGAGAGAGAGTGAACAGAGGGCGGGAGAGAGAGAGTGAATGGAGGGGGAGAGAGGGAGTGAATGGAGGAGAAGAGAGAGAGAGAGTGAGTGAACGGAGGAGAGAGAGAGAGAGAGAGAGAGTGAACGGAGGGGGAGAGAGAGAGAGTGAACGGAGGGGGAGAGAGAGTGAACGGGGGGGAGAGAGAGAGAGAGTGAACAAGGGGGAGAGAGAGATCAGAGAAAACACCAATCTAGTCACAGACCATAATCCAGGGATTGGCAGAGGTCACGGTGTTAACCTTAATGGTCAGTCTGTCTGTCTATCCTTACAGGAGAGCGGTCTGCCAGACACTCATTCTGACCACTGCTGAGAAACTGCAATCTTCTGGACTACACTGTCCTCTTTCTCCTTCATCCCCCTCTGTCCTCTTTCTACTGTCCCCCTCTGTCCTCTTTCTTCACTGTCTCCCTCTGTCCACTATCTCCTCCGTCCCCCTCTGTCCTCTTTCTTCACTGCCCCCTCTGTCCTCTTTCTTCACTGCCCCCCCTCTGTCCTCTTTCTTCACAGTCTCCTTCTGTTCACTTTCTCCTCCGTCCCCCTCTGTCCTCTTTCTTCACCATCTCCCTCTGTTCTCTTTCTCCTCCATACCCCTCTGTCCTCTTTCTTCACCATCTCCCTCTATCCACTTTCTCCTCCGTCCCACTCTGCCCTCTTTCTCCTCTGTCCCACTCTGCCCTCTTTCTCCTCCGTCCCACTCTGCCCTCTTTCTCCTCCGTCCCACTCTGCCCTCTTTCTCCTCCATCCCACTCTGCCCTCTTTCTCCTCCGTCCCACTCTGCCCTTTTTCCTCCGTCCCACTCTGCCCTTTCTCCTTTGTCCCACTCTAACCTGTTTCTCCTCTGTCTCACTCTGCCTTCTTTCTCCTCCGTCTCCCTCTGTTCTCTTTCTCCATAGTCTCCCTCCTGTTCTCTTTCCCCTCAGTCTTTCTCCTGTCCTCTTTCTCCTCCATCCTCCTCCTGTCCTCTTTCCTCTCCGTCCCCCTCTGTCCTCTTTCTTCACCATCTCCCTCTATCCACTTTCTCCTCCGTCCCACTCTGCCCTCTTTCTCCTCTGTCCCACTCTGCCCTCTTTCTCCTCCGTCCCACTCTGCCCTCTTTCTCCTCCGTCCCACTCTGCCCTCTTTCTCCTCCGTCCCACTCTGCCCTCTTTCTCCTCCGTCCCACTCTGCCCTTTTTCCTCCGTCCCACTCTGCCCTTTCTCCTTTGTCCCACTCTAACCTGTTTCTCCTCTGTCTCACTCTGCCTTCTTTCTCCTCCGTCTCCCTCTGTTCTCTTTCTCCATAGTCTCCCTCCTGTTCTCTTTCCCCTCAGTCTTTCTCCTGTCCTCTTTCTCCTCCATCCTCCTCCTGTCCTCTTTCCTCTCCGTCCCCCTCCTGTCCTCTTTCCTCTCCGTCCTCCTCCTGTCCTCTTTCCTCTCCGTCCCCCTCCTGTCCTCTTTCCTCTCCGTCCCCCTCCTATCCTCTTTCCTCTCCGTCCCCCTCCTGTCCTCCAGATTTCTCTGTTAGATATTATGCCGTCAGTTCACCTTTCATATGGGACATTGTGTTGTCAGCTCAGGGGCATGGCAGATGTTTGTGTGGGGGTGGTCCAGGTCCCTCCCCTGATGATGACATCACAGTCTGTTACCCTCCCTTGTAGTGCTTGGAGAATCTGATGAGGTCACAGGATCTGACCCCACTCCACAGGACGCTGCGTCTCATCCTGAAGATCAGAAAGCCAAGATCACCGAGGCTCCAGAGCAGGAGGAACCGCCTGAAGCTATCAACACTGAGGCCGAGCCTGGGAGCCAAGGATAAAGCGCACGATGAAGATGAGAGGTCAGTGAATCAGCCCACAGCAATCTCAAGTGTGTGTGTGTGTATAATATATATATATATATTATATAAATATAATATATATATATATATATACATATATATATATATATATATATATAAATAATATGTGCATATATATGAGAGAGAGAGTAAAAAAAAAGAAGAGCAGCACAAAAAAATAGAAAACAGTGGACCTTACAGCCCAATGAAGTGGCCACGCATTGGGCAATAAAGTCTACTTTTTTCTATTTTTTTTGTGCTGATTTTCCTTTTTCTACTCTATTGTAAGGAACCATCTGGATTGCTGGCTGGGAAAGCTTTGCACATAAAGTGAGGTAATTTTTGGTGCTGTTCCAATTTTTCACTATATATATATATATATATATATATATATATATATATACATATATATATATATAATATGAAAAAGATCCTTGCAGCACACAGCTACTACCAATGATGTACATAAGCTACTAGCTATATATATTTGAGGAAAAAGTTTAAAAACTTACGTTTTTTTCAAAATACTCAAAAATCTCCAATTTTTTATTTACCGTATATACTCGTGTATAAGCCGACCCGTGTATAAGCCGACCCCCCTACTTTTGCCCCCAAAACCTGGGAAAACCTATTGACTCGTGTATAAGCCGAGGGTGGACCCCAGCACAGGTATACAGCCCCCAGCAGTGTGGTATACAGGCCCCCTCAGTGGTATACAGCAGCCTCCCCAGTGGTAGTATACAGCAGCCTCCCCAGTGGTAGTATACAGCAGCCTCCCCAGTGGTATATACAGCAGCCCCAGAGTGGTATACAGCAGCCCCAGAGCGGTATACAGCAGCCCCAGAGCTGTATACAGCAGCCCCAGAGCTGTATACAGCAGCCCCAGAGCGGTATACAGCAGCCCCAGAGAGGTATACAGCAGCCCCAGAGGGGTATACAGCAGCCCCAGAGGGGTATACAGCAGCCCCAGAGGGGTATACAGCAGCCCCAGAGGTATACAGAAGCCCCAGAGGTATACAGCAGCCCCATAAGTATACAGCAGCCCCAGAGAGGTATACAGCAGCCCCAGAGGGGTATACACAGCAGCCCCAGAGGGGTATACACAGCAGCCCCAGAGGGGTATACACAGCAGCCCCAGAGGGGTATACACAGCAGCCCCAGAGGGGTATACACAGCAGCCCAAAGGGGTATATAGCAGCCCCAGAGGGTAGCAGCCCCAGAGGGGTATACAGCAGCCCCAGAGCTGTATACATCAGCCCCAGAGGTATACAGGGGTACCCAGTGGTATACCGGCCCCCCCCCTTGATGGTGGCAACCTGTAAAAGAAGATATCATTATACTTATCGTATCGCCGCCGCCGCCGCTCTGTCACCGTCACCGCGCTCCTCCTGGTCTTCAAGCTTCCTTCACCGTCGCACAGGAAATTATGTCAATTCCTGTGCGACGGTGAAGGAAGCATGAAGACCTGGAATAGCGCGGTGACGGTGACAGAGCGGCGGCGGCGATACGATAAGTATAATGATATCTTCTTTTACAGGTTGCCACCAGCAAGGGGGGTCCGGTATACCACGGGGGGGGGGGGGGGCTGTATACAACCGGGTACCGTATATGACCCGTGTATAAGCCGAGGGGGGACTTTTCAGCACATTTTTTGTGCTGAAAAACTCAGCTTTTACACGAGTATATACGGTAATTCTGAAGTTCTTGGTACACACATTGGCCAATGTCTGTTTGCTCATCAACTGCGACAAAGTGACTTCAGGTCTGATGAGTCCTATCTGACATCCCTGCCCTCCTTGTCCACCCCCCCACTTTTCAGTGGGCAGACACCATCTAGACCCTCCATCACCTGTAGGTAATGAGGGTGCAAATTGCAGCATGGAACCTGCAACTCCATATGATAAATAACAAGAAAAAAAGCTATCACCAGTTCACATTTGTCTTTGAGTGCTGTGCAGTTCTTTTCTTGTTATTTATCATATGGAGTTGCAGGTTCCATGCTGCAATTTGCACCCTCATTACCTACAGGTGATGGAGGGTCTAGATGGTGTCTGCCCACTGAAAAGTGGGGGGTGGACAAGGAGGGCAGGGATGTCAGATAGGACTCATCAGACCTGAAGTCACTTTGTCGCAGTTGATGAGCAAACAGACATTGGCCAATGTATGTACCAAGAACTTCAGAATTAAATAAAAAATTGGAGATTTTTGAGTTTTTTGAAAAAAACGTAAGTTTTTAAACTTTTTCCTCAAATATATATAGCTAGTAGCTTATGTACATCATTGGTAGTAGCTGTGTGCTGCAAGGATCTTTTTCATATTATATAACCCTGCAGCTTTGCTAGCACCAGTTCACATTTGTCTTTGAGTGCTGTGCAGTTTTTTCTTGTTATTTATCATATGGAGTTGCAGGTTCCATGCTGCAATTTGCACCCTCATTACCTACAGGTGATGGAGGGTCTAGATGGTGTCTGCCCACTGAAAAGTGAGGGGTGGACAAGGAGGGCAGGGATGTCAGATAGGACTCATCAGACCTGAAGTCACTTTGTCGCAGTTGATGAGCAAACAGACATTGGCCAATGTGTGTACCAAGAACTTCAGAATTAAATAAAAAATTGGAGATTTTTGAGTTTTTTGAAAAAAACGTAAGTTTTTAAACTTTTTCCTCAAATATATATAGCTAGTAGCTTATGTACATCATTGGTAGTAGCTGTGTGCTGCAAGGATCTTTTTCATATTATATAACCCTGCAGCTTTGCTAGCACCAGTTCACATTTGTCTTTGAGTGCTGTGCAGTTTTTTTCTTGTTATATATATATATAATGTATGTTTGGGTGGAAGCGGAGCATGGGTGGAGGCGGAGTCTCAGGGGTGGAGGCTGGGCGGAGTCTCAGGGGGTGGAGGCTGGGCAGAGTCTCAGGGGGCCCAAACATTTTGGCTGTCAAGGGCCCCGAAATTCCTAGTGGCAGCCCAGCATTCATGTACTGATGGTGGTTATCTCACTGCATTCATCTACTGACAGTGGTTCTGTTGCTGCAACCGTCTACTGATCGTGTTCTGGCATTGGATTTATCTATTGACGGTGGTTCTGATGCTTCATTCATCTACTGATGGTGGTTCCGATCCTGTACACATGTAGAAAATCATAATGTACTTCAGGGCTGTGTTAAAACTAAAAAATCCTCAATGGATTTTTCAGCTCCAAAAACTCAGTGTAAGTTATGGTGTGTTTACACTGAGCTTTTGGAGCAGAAACTTTCCAACTCTTCCTCAAATGCTCAAAATGTTGGTTGTGGTGATGTATTCATGTAAGTGGCCCTTGTGATTGATTTAGCATGAACCTGTTTCTTGGCTTGAAAAATGTTGTTCACCCCTGGGCAAGATACCTGCCAGGCTACATCACGCTGATACAGACACAGTCACACTGCACAATGTTGGCTGTGTCTGCTGAAGTGACATCACATATCTCTACTAGTACTAAGTATTAGGTGATCATAGGGTTGAGGTAGAAGAATACTGATCACCTCCTGGCAAGTCATCACAGGAGTCTATATTGTTAGGTCAGTGACCACTCTTTGTGAGTTATTGCCAAAGTCTGAGCTTTGCTACAGATCAGGTCATCCTATCAGTGCTGGGTCATCTGCTGCAGATCAGGTCGTCCTGTCAGTGCTGACACATTGGCTCCAATGTAGCCCAATCTGCAGAAAATTCAAACTCCTGTACTGAATCACACTGAAACCCACAGAGTTCACAGATATCACTATACAGAATCCTGCCCTTCCTCGTCAACTCTGAACATACAGGACATCACAGATTATATTATATGGCTCCAAATGTAATACCTGAGTTTCTGTAGGCAAGTCAAGGTGTGGCAAGTATAGAGCATTGTATATCCATCTACATAATAACATCCAGTGTACAGATTAGTATGATATACTGTGTACAAACATCACATGTTATACCATATACCCATTGTAATATACAGATATCTTTATCACAGTAAGTCATAAACCAGTAATGTATACTTTAGACTGTATGTAATACACTATTGTATACAAGTAATATGTGACTGGTATAATATCTGGTGTCTGTAGTCACAGTGTGCATGTACAACCCCTGGCAAAAATTATGGAATCACCGGGCTCGAAGGATGTTCATTCAGTTGTTTAATGTTGTAGAAAACAAGCAGATCACAGACATGGCACAAAACTAAAGTCATTTCAAATGGCAACTTTATGGCTTTAAGAAACACTAAAAGAAATCAAGATAAAAAATGTGGTAGTCAGTAAGGATAATTTTTTTCAGACCAAACAGAGGGAAAAAATTAAAGAATCACTCAATTCTGAGGAAAAAATTATGGAATCACACACAAAAGAACACTTCAATACATAGTATTTTGTTGCACCACCTCTGACTTTAATAACAGCTTGCAGTCTCTGAGGCATGGACTTAATGAGTGACAAACAGTACTTTTCATCAATCTGGCTCCAACTTTCTCTGATTGCTGTTGCCAGATCAGCTTTGCAGGTTGAAGCCTTGTCATGGACCATTTTCTTGGATTGAGATCTGGACTATTTGCAGGCCATGATATTGACCTTATTTGTCTTCTTTCAAGGAATGTTTTCACAGTTTTTGCTCTATGACAGGATGCATTATCATCTAGAAAAACTATTTCATCATCCCCAAACATCCTTTCAATTGATGGGATAAGAAAACTGTCCAAAATATCAATGTAAACTTGGGTATTTATTGAAGATGTAATGACAGCCATCTCCCCAGTGCCTTTACCTGACATGCAGACCCATATCATCAATGACTGTGGAAATTTGCATGTTCTCTTCATGTAGTCATCTTTATAAATCTCATTGGAATGGCATCAAACAAAGTTCCAGCATCACCTTGCCCAATGCAGATTCACGATTCATCACTGAATATGACTTTCATCCAGTCATCCACAGCCCAAAATTGCTTTCCCTTAGCCCATTTTAACCTTGTTTTTTTCTGATTAGTTGTTAATGATGGCTTTTGTTTACGTAAATCCCATTTCCTTTAGGCGGTTTCTTACAGTTCGGTCACAGACATTGACTCCAGTTTCAGCCCATTTGCTCCTCATTTGTTTTGTTGTGCATTTCCTGTTTTTGAGACATATTGCTTTAAGTTTCCGGTCTTGACGATTTTATGTCTTCCTTGGTCTACCAGTATGTTTCCCTTTGACAACCTTCCCATGTTGTTTGTATTTTGTCCAGATTTTAGACACAGCTGTTAACAGCCAACATCTTTTGCAACATTGCGTGATGATTTAGCCTCTTTTAAGAGCTTGATAATCCTCTCCTTTGTTTCAATTGACATCTCTCATGTTGGAGCCATGATTCATGTCAGTCCACTTGGTGCAACAGCTCTCCAAGTTGTGATCACTCCTTTTTAGATGCAGACTAACGAGAAGATTTAATTTCATGCAAGTGTTAGTTTTGGGAATGAAAATTTACAGGGTCATTCCATAATTTTTTCTTCAGAATTGAGTGATTCCATAATTTTTCCCTCTGCTTGGTCTGAAAAAAACTACCCTTACTGACTGCCACATTTTGTATCTTGATTTCTTTTAGTGTTTCTTAAAGCCATTTGAAATGACTTTAGTTTTGTGCCATGTCTGTGATCTGCTTTTTTTCTACAACATTAAACAACTGAATGAACATCATCTGAGCCAGGTGATTCCATCATTTTTGTCAGGGGTTGTATATGTGTGTATACAGTGTATGTATATGGGTGACCTCTTTTATTCTGGAGATATGTTTTTAAGAGGGTAGAAAAGCACAGCTTGCTTTGCTTTACTACCTATCTAAAAACGCATATCCAGTTTAAAAATAGTAATACATGAGCATAATATGTGATTTGTCTAAGCACTACATAGGCTCATTTGAGCTGATCTCAGTGCTGCCAGTTTTTTCCACGGGCAGCACTCAGAAGACAATACAGTAGTGTGAATACAGTCTATGAGGCACCCGGAGGTAAACATTTTAAAGGGGTTGTCCAGGTTTAAGCTACAAGTCTGCTGTCAGTCTGTGTCATTTTATGTGACTGCAGAGTTGTGAATTCTCACAGTGCTGTGATGATTCGATGGGCAGGTGACTACAAGTATTTGATGTGTATACATGCAGTCACATGCCGACTAGACTTGCTCGGTCTCACTTAATGCAGCTGTATGGAGCAAGGTCCAAAACAGTCTAGTCGGAATGTGGCTGGGAATATACATATCGCATGCTTGTGGTCACAAGGCCACCTGTTTCCGGCACCAGTGAATCCTCACAGCGCACAGTGCAAATGATGTGAGGATTCACAAGTCTGTAGTCACATATAGTGACGGTAGACGTATAGCTTAAGATCTGACCACCCATTTAAGGATGGGCCGCTGCTCATAGGCCACTGCTGTGTGCTCGCCCTCCAGGCTAAAATTTGCCAAACAACCCTTGAGAATTCGTGGAAATGTAACATGATAAATAGAACAAATGCCTTGTTAAAGGACTCAGGATTTTGACGTTACATACTTCTAGTAATCATTTATTATTTCAGTTTCATTTTATTGGCAAAAGCTCTAAATCTTGAAATCACTGTATATGTGTCACTTGAATTGGTCATGATGATGAATTATCTTTAGTTTTCAGTCCAAAAAAATGTGAATGAATGAATTAATTTTATAATTCTGTCTTGTTTAAAACAAATACATATCACAGGCAAACTCCCAAACAGAAGGTGTAGCTGGTAAAAAAAAGAATGAAAAGCAAAATATTTCTATAAAGAAAGCTGGAGGTCTTTGTGGCCTAAGGTAAAATGTCTTCCAACCTAAATCATAAGATCAATATTTCAAAGCTATGTGCTTTTCACTTTACACAATACTCTTTTTGAATGCTAAATGGCAGAACAAGGCTATCTCTGTTCAGAACTAAAGCTGGCACAAAATCCCACACCTCTTGGGAGCTAATTAGTACTGTAACACTTACTTAGAAATTAGAAATCTCCAGCTAAAATGTAAATTGTAATTTCTATCAAAATAAAAGCTGACGGGAAGTAAAGCGCCCCATTCATTGCTTGCAACAGCTTAAGTGCATGGACTTCCTTTGTTAAAACTTCACTACAAATGGTCCCAGAGGTGTGAAGTAGTAAGTAAAATCATATAAAATAAATGTAAAAAATTTAAATAATAAAGTGCCAGAGAAATCCACCAAAAATGTGAATTAATAACCTAGCATTTCTGAAAATTCCAAGGAATTAAAATCAAACACAGTGATTGGTAAGCTGAGGGTTCCTTCAATCAGAAATGGAATAAATGTTCAAAAAAACACTAAAAATGTATTCAACGTAAAAGAGGTAGATCAAGTATCAATCAAGCTTAACCACTTAATGACTAACTACGTGCATGAGCGGGTGTCAGTTCCCGCATCTTGATGTAAGGCACCTTTTACATCAGCCGTATTTGCGGCAGGTTTGAGGCATCTGCCGCATAACGGAACACTTGCGGCAAGCCCCATTCATTCCCTATGAATTTCAAATGCCACTGACGTGAAAGCAGCCTAATATGTGCATTATTGCTTGAAACTATCATTTTATAAAAAAACAAAGCGACAGTTCTGTGCCAACAGCTGTTACTGACAGCTGACCCACACGCCCAGAGATGCGGGGACCCATTTAAGTTGTTGCCGCTTCTGATCACTGTAATAGGTCAGTCAATCTGACTGACTGATTACAGCATGATTGTGCGGAAGGTGTTGAAATATCAGCACTTCCCGCATGATCAGCACCGGAGCATGTCTCATCTGACAGCTGAGCTCCTGCAGTAACAACCAGGGATGGTACCAGCACCACCCCTGGCTGATAAACCCTCTAGATGCCAAGATAAATAGTTATTGGTATCGTCGTGTCCAAAACATCACAATCTATAAAACTGTCACACTATTTAACCCTTACAGTGAACATAGAAAAGAAAAGAGCTTCAAGAAACAAAGCTTTATCATCATACCTCTAAATTAAAAGTTGAATAAAACATGATGCAAAAGTTGAATGCAAATACAATAGGTAATGCTGAAAACATCATCTTGCCCCACAAAAAGATTTTTTCATGTTTCTTTTATATAAATGGTAAATTTGGGGATAAAGCTAAATTTCTATGGGAAAAATGTATTTTCCATTTTCATGGCTCAACGTTATAACATACTGTGAAGCAACTGTGGGTTCAAAGTGCACACCACACCTTTAAATAAATTTCTTGAGGGGTTTATTTTCCAAAATGGGGTCCACTGTTTAGGCACATCAGGGGCTCTACAAACATGGCATGGTGCCCACTATCTAATCCAGCCAATTTTGCATTCTATGTCGAATGGAGCTTCTTCCCTTCCAAGTCCTGCTGTGCACTCAAACAATGGTTTTCCACCACATATGGTGTATAGGTGTACTCAGGAGATGTTGTACAACAAATTGTATGGTGCATTTAGGCTGGCTTCACACTTGCAGATGGATCTGCAGCGTTTTGCAGATGCATCTGCAAGTGTGAGCATGCTGACCGCGGCCCCTATGTTTATAATAGGGCGCACCGCGGTCTGAAAGCTCTCATTCACTCCTATATGTGTACTGTCAGCAGGCGTATGCCTGCTGACAGATCACACACTCCCGCCCGCAGCATGGACGCTACATCTCGCGTCCACAGTGCGGGCGGGAGTGTGTGATCTGTCAGCAGGCATACGCCTGCTGACAGTACACATATAGGAGTGAATGGCTGCTTTCAGACCGCGGTGCGCCCTATTATAAACATAGGGGCCGCGGTCAGCATGCTCACACTTGCAGATGCATCTGCAAAACGCTGCAGATCCATCTGCAAGTGTGAAGGCAGCCTTACTCCCAATACCCTTGCGAAAATGCTCAATTTGTGGCTAAAGCAACATTTTTGTGGGGATAAAGTAAAATGTTAATTTTTTTTCCTTCCACGTTGCTTTAATTTCTAGGAAGCACCTGATGGGTTAATACAATTCTTAAATGTTGGTTTGAGCAGTTTGACGGGGGCTGTTACTTTTGATATTTTCTGTCTATAAAAAAGTGCTCTAAAACAGGTTGGTTTCAACCCGATGGTAGCGGCGTCTAAATGTGGTACAGGAAGGTTTTTTTCATCACCTAGTTAACTCCCTGGGGCGTGACCCAGCCTCCGGGAAACCGCCCCCCTTAAGCGATCATTGGTGGTAGCTCCTGCGTTACGATTGGTTGTCGCTGCATAGGGCGGCATATTTAAGGAGCTGACCACTCACACTACACAATTGCAATAGCATCATGTATTAGCCAGCCTTCCTGCACTGGCTGGCCAATCATGATGCTATTGCATTGTCCAATCATCGTACGAGCGTCTCGTAATCCACAACTCTGGCACGCCTATGTGTTGTCCCTGCTGCCCCAGGTCCTCCTATATTACCTTCTGTAGCGGCGTGTAAATGAGGGACGGTGCTCTACAGACGGTAACTTCAGGCACCCGGCGGTGCATCCAGAGATAGATTAAACCTTCTGTAGAGCACTTTGTAGCGGCGTGTAAAGGCGGTATCGGGTAACGTTTGCAACCGTTGGAACGTGCTTGTGCACGTGAGACACCCGGTTGTTTCCAACCTTCTGTAGAGGCGTGTAAAGGTACCATATGGGGTTAAGACACAAATAACTACCTAACCCTAGGTATTCCTTCCAAATAGAGATGTTAATATACGCCAACTCCCTGTAATTACATCATTGGTCCAATGTCAGGCTTATGCCATTTACTGCTGCATGTGTCCTTGGTGCTCAGACAAATGGTGTTAATTTTTAAATATCTATAATAAAAGAAAAATAGGTTTAATGTACAATTATTATAATTTCCTGACATGTAGCTTACATGGACATTATGCTGAAAAATTACTTATAACAAAAGCAAGGCACTCAGTGTAAAAACCTTACTTTGTAGCAATATGATTACTGAAAAATGACCTGAATAATACATTTTCTCAAGGATTTCTTTAATGTTTATACTCTGAAGTCACTGAGCAATAGGAAAATTTGAGGAAAAGACGTCAAGGCATTTGGTTGCATTGCTTTATATTTTCATTTTGTCATTGTAAGAGTGTGTAAAAATTTACTTCCTGAATAAAAAGGTGGGGGCTGTCAGCTGAGGAGGTTGTCACGGAGACAGGGAGGACTTTATGACAGTTTGGGCTGAGGTAAACTAGTCTCCTGAGGTGCTGTGAGGAGAGTGGCTGTGGAGAAGTCTGAGCCAGATAAAGCTGAGACCGGACACTGATCCACTGGACAGCAGAGCCCCTGGAGGGGACCAAAGACTTATTCCCTGCTAAGAAGCGAGTATACTACTGCCAGGAGAGGAGTGCTTTAGAGGAGACGGCTCGGCCATACTGTGAGAGGAAAAGACTGAATTTCTGCTGTGAGACTGCAGGCCTCGGTGTGGTGTCTCTAGGTGAACACACTTGGCCTCCCAAAAAGCTACAGAGACTAAGACCCCCCTTCAGACAAGAGAACACAATATCCCTATTTACTACAGTTGTGTTTTATTTATTTTTCATTTTTGGCGCTGAAGACCATTGGAAGTGACTGCGTTAACAGTACTTCCCCAGGCCTGTACAGACTGTAATTGGACTAAACTTTACTATTAGATAAGGTACCCGGGTATCCAACAGATCAGATATATAAATATATATGTACATATATGTACACTGGGTTTATATGTATTGTATGTATAGAGTTGATAAGATTGTAAATCGGTGTGTTATTTCAGTGATCCTCACTAAACTGCATCCATCTGATTTACACCTGTCCTGCTGCTGTGTGTAGTAAATCGCTTATTTTTCTGTATAGATTTTAGGTAAATTTATTTTTGGCATTGTCTCCTCACACTGAGGAGGAACATTAAGGTAACACACCGACCCCTAGCTTGATACTGGGTGTATGTAAATAATTTATCTATTTCTGGGGAAATAACATATCTGTGCATCTTACTCTAAATTTTCCATCTGTTTCCCCAAGTAAAAGCAAGTATTTTATGTTGCTTCTGCCTCCGTCTCTGTTTCTGTGACTCACTGGATCTAGTACGGACCTCTGGTCATTACATTTTGGCGTAGTCGGCAGGATCCAGCTTTTGTCATGGACGGAGACGAGGGAAGAAGTGGCCCATCCACACTAGCGGTTCTTCCGCTGATTGCGGGTCCCCCGGCAGCTGCCACGACTTTGCAAGGGTACGTGCCGGTAGGAGCCTTACTCCAGCACATACCCAAATACGACGGGCGTAGCATGACGTGGCAAGACTGGGTTGAGAGGGTACAATGTATTTTGCGAATGTGTAATTTAACCCCCGAGTTACGGGCAGGGCTGGCATTGAATGCATTAGAGGGAGACGCCAGGAGGACAGTGATGGTGCGACCAGAATCAGAGAGGGATACACTAGAGAAGGTTCTTGAGTTGCTGAAAGTGAGTTATGGAAGCCGTGTTAGAGTGACGCAGTTTCGGGCCCTCTTCTTTAATCGCCCTCAAGGGAAACAGGAGTCCCTAATGCAGTACTCCATTGCCCTGCAGGAGACATTAAATGAGATGCACCGCCTAGACCCTAAGGCCATGGGAACGTTCCAGGAGGTGGACCGGCTTCTCCGGGATCAGTTTATTACCGGGCTGGCCAATAGGTTTCTTCGTGATAAGTTGCAGGAGAAGGCTTGGATCACTCCTGATCTGACCTTCTGGCAAATATATCTGGCTGCCCTTGAAAGGGAAGAGGAGTCTGTACCTGTGGTAGAGAAAACTGTAAACAGCATTCAAATGGTGAGAAGCCGAGAGACTGGGACTGATCCTGTGGTTTTGACAGAAGTGATTCAAGCCCTAAGATCAGAGCTAAGGGAGCTGCAGGTAGAAGTGGCCAAAGTACGGAAGGAGTTGTCCTCTCTCCCGGCAGAGAGACCACCTGCCAAACTTGTCAACTCCAGTATAGTCCGTATGCAAGAGAGGCATGGAGTATCTACACTGGGTGCCTGCAGCCAAGCTGGACGTGTGCCCCGGAGGCATCGCCAGAGGAGCCATACCGCCTGCTTCCGTCAGACCAATATCATTCCAGAGAATCCACTGCCAGTGGCAAAGCCGTTGGCCGCTGCTGTAGAAAGGCGACCGGCCACTGCTGTAGAAAGGCGACCAGCCACTGCCTATTCCCCACTGGGCCCTCGACGAGAGGAACATGACTTGTACGCAAGTAGCCCAGTGATGGAAGCAGAGTTTGAGGGGCAGAAGATGAGGTGTTTAGTCGATACAGGATCAGAGTGTACCATCATGCCTCTGGAGGTGTATGAGAGACACTTCAGTCAATTGATGGTCCCTGAGGATGGCCGAGTATTACGTCTTACCGCTGCCAATAATGGCCAGCTGATGGTGAAGGGGATCGTGTGGATGCAGCTGAAACTGTTCGGCCAGAAGCTAGGTCAGAAGGGAGTCGTGTTGGTTGACCATCCCCCAGAAGAGGGATGGAGGTAACACTCGGGATGAACGTATTGAGAGACTTGAATCATCAGATGTATGCTAGTGAAGGACCCCGATACTGGAGCCGTGCTACCCGTCACCGACCCACGCAGAGAATGTTACACCGTCTGGTGCTGAGCTGTGATCTTTTGAAGAGTTCGGTCCCGGAGGGCCGGGTGGGTCTTGTCAGAGTGCCGTCGTGGTCCACGGTCTCACTGGCACCACGGCAGGAACAACTCCTGATGCTGCCGGTGGGAGCGGGCCAGAGATTAAATGGTCTGGAAGTGCTACTTGAACCCGCTCCGGAGAGTTCATCATTTGCTAAGACACACGTGGCCCGTGCCTTGGTGGTTGTGAAGAATGGACGGGTACCAGTCAGATGCATTAACGTGCTGGATGAGGCTGTCACGATTCCCGCTGGAACCATTCTTGCTAAGCTATCCATACCGGCAGAAAAGATGCCTGAGGGAATAGGATTTGAACTGCGCCCCGACCAACAGTCGGCATGGACTTATGCGGTTGAGTTGGTCAAGACAGAGCACCCTACTGAAGACTGGAATGGGCGCGTGATCATGAACCAGATGGATGTGGATCGGGAGAAGCTAACCTCTGCTCAGTTGGAGCAGCTGGAAAAAGTCCTGTGGGAGTACCAGGAGACCTTTTCTCGGCATGGAGAAGACTTTGGCTGTTCCCAGACAATTGAGCATGAGATTCCTACAGGGGACACCCCTCCCATCAGGGAACGATACCGCCAAATTCCTCCCAAACTTTATCAAGAGGTAAAAGGCATGGTAGCCAGTATGCTTGATAATCAAGTGATACGAGAGAGCCAAAGTCCCTGGGCTGCCCCGTGGTCCTGGTGCGAAAGAAGGATGGGACCCTCCGACTTTGTGTGGATTATCGGAAATTAAATGCGCACACGGTGCGAGACACATACCCGTTGCCTCGGATTGAGGAGTCCCTGTCTGCATTAGGACGGGCCAAATACTTCTCAACGTTGGACTTGGCGAGCGGATATTGGCAGGTACCAATGGCTGAGAAAGATCGAGCAAAGACAGCATTTATTCTGCCAATGGGGCTCTACGAATTCAATCGGATGCCGTTCGGACTCAGTAATGCCCCGGGGACCTTTCAACGCCTTATGGCACACTGCTTAGGCGACATGAATTTCGAATCGGTACTGATATATCTAGATGACATCGTGGTGTTCGGGACATCATTTGAAGATCATTTTGAGAAGTTGCGCCAAGTGCTCCAACGGCTCAGCCGCCATGGATTGAAAATAAAACCGAAGAAATGTCAACTGTTCAAGAGTCGCATAGAGTATCTAGGCCATGTGGTGACTCCCGACGGGGTGTTACCCTCAGCCAGTAAGATCTTAGCGGTACAGGAGTGGCCACCTCCCCAGACCCTGCGGGAGGTTCGGGCTTTCTTGGGATTGGCGGGGTACTATCGACGATTTGTGCCCAGGTTTTCACAAGTAGTGGGTCCTCTGAATGAACTTTTAAGAGGGACAGCGATGGGTCCTCGCAACCGCCCTATTCAATGGGGGCCTCAGCAGCAAAAAGCATTTGACGAGGTGAAAACTGCCCTAACGAGTGCCCGTTGTTGGCATATGCCCGGTTTGATACCCCTTTCCTGTTGTACACTGACGGTAGTCTTCACGGGTTGGGGGCGGTACTGGCCCAAATTCAGGATGGCCGGGAGCGGGTCATCGCCTATGGCAGCAGGTCTTTAAGGGACACTGAGCGCAATCCGGCTAACTATAGTTCGTTTCGCCTGGAGCTAAGAGCATTGGTATGGGCTATGACAGAGCGTTTTGCCGAATACCTCACTGGTGCTGAAGTGTTGGTAATGACAGATAACAATCCCCTGTCCCACTTAGATAATGCAAAACTGGGGGCACTAGAACAGCGATGGGTTGCCCGCCTTGCTAAGTTCAACTATCGTATTAAATTTCGGTCTGGACGAGAGAATGGAAATGCCGATGCGCTGTCACGGGTGCCTTTGGGACCCTCAGGAGGGAGTGTTGACGATGAACTCGAGGACATCGAGACTCCCGATTTTGGTCAATTACCTATCTTCCAGAGTGTGGTACATTCAAGTGGGGTGGCATCAGGGATGCCTTATGTCCTTGGTAAAACTCCTGCTGACTGGTTAGAGGACCAAAATGGCTGTCCAGACATTAAACTGGTACGCTCCTGGGTACAGAATAGAGTATGGCCACGACCAGAAGAGAAGGCCCAATTGTCCACAGAAGGCGAGAAGCTGTTGCGTCAGTGGGACAAGTTGTGCGTTGAACATGACCTATTATATCGCAAGGTTTATTTGCAATCTGAGTTGCAGCACCGGCACCAGCTGGTGATCCCCATGTCGCTGGGGCCGGTGGTTGCTCGTGAAGCGCATGAGAAAGGAGCTCACTTTGGTAGTGAAAAGACACTCCAGTGGCTACAGCGAGTCCTCTATTGCCCTGACCTGGGAGGCATGGTAGCGGAGGCGTGTCGGCAATGTCGGGTCTGTGGGCTCAGTAAGAGTCCTGAGCAGCGGGCCCCTACGCAAACAATTAAAACGTCTGCCCCCTTGGAATTGCTCATGATTGATTATGTCTTGATAGGGTACTCGACGTCGGGGTGCTCCTATTGCTTGGTGATGACAGACCACTTCACTAAATATGCTGTGGCGGTGCCAACGAGAGATCAGACAGCAGAGTCGGCAGCTAAGGCCGTGTGTGTCGTCATTTTCTCCAAGTGTTTGGGTGTCCGCAAAGAATACACTCAGATCAGGGGGCATGTTTTCAGAGTACTCTAATGAAGGAACTGTACCAGTTGTATGGTATCCAGCAGTCAAAGACAACACCCTACCATCCACAAGGTAATGGAGCTTGCGAGCGTTTCAATCGGACTCTTTTGCAAATGTTGAGGACATTAGAGAATGAGCAGCGGGCTCACTGGCCTGAATTTATCCCTGAATTGATGTGGGCCTATAATAACAGGATGCATAGCACTACAGGTTACACCCCACACATGCTAATGTTCGGTCGACCTGGCCGAGATATTGAAGAATTGAGTATGCCAGATCTCTCCTCCACTCATCCCCGGACCGCGTCTGAATGGGCCTGTGAACACCGGCATAGGTTAAGGGTGGTTCATCGGGTGGTGGGTGACCGACTCAGTCAGGTGACTCACCGGGACAGACACCCAGTACAAAATGAGCCTTTCTCTCTGGGGGACAGGGTGTTGGTGAGGACTAAGGGGCAATCGGGCAAGTTGAGTGATCGATGGGAGGCAACGCCATATGTGGTCAAAAGAAGGGTGAGTCCTGAAATTCCAGTCTATGAGGTAGAGCCAGTGGGAACTGGAGGACCGACCCGCAATCTTCATCGTAACATGTTGCAGCGATGTCGGTTCGAAAACTCAGGCCCCATTTCCAGGGAGCCAGAACCTGTTTCTCGGGGGGTGATTCATCCTAGTAATACCGAATGTTGTGATGAGCCTTTCCCTGTGTCTACCCACCTTTTCCCTGTGGTAAATGCGCCGCCATATAGTGAGAATATTGTGCATCCTATGTCTTCTCCTAGGGATGCTGAACAAGGACAGGTGCCTGATCCGGACAATGTGCTATGGAATGCAGCACCTCAGGAGGGAGCATCTTCATCAACTTCTCCTGGTGAAAGCACTGATACCTCTGGGACTGGAAATCCAGTGTCTGGTCCCAGGAGGTCAACTCGGGCTACAGCGGGAATACCACCACAGCGCTATGCGCAAGAGGACCTTGAGTGGGGAGGTGTGTCGAGGACGCCAACCTTTAGTGGGGTGGCATGTAAGAGTGTGTAAAAATTTACTTCCTGAATAAAAAGGTGGGGGCTGTCAGCTGAGGAGGTTGTCACGGAGACAGGGAGGACTTTATGACAGTTTGGGCTGAGGTAAACTAGTCTCCTGAGGTGCTGTGAGGAGAGTGGCTGTGGAGAAGTCTGAGCCAGATAAAGCTGAGACCGGACACTGATCCACTGGACAGCAGAGCCCCTGGAGGGGACCAAAGACTTATTCCCTGCTAAGAAGCGAGTATACTACTGCCAGGAGAGGAGTGCTTTAGAGGAGACGGCTCGGCCATACTGTGAGAGGAAAAGACTGAATTTCTGCTGTGAGACTGCAGGCCTCGGTGCGGTGTCTCTAGGTGAACACACTTGGCCTCCCAAAAAGCTACAGAGACTAAGACCCCCCTTCAGACAAGAGAACACAATATCCCTATTTACTACAGTTGTGTTTTATTTATTTTTCATTTTTGGCGCTGAAGACCATTGGAAGTGACTGCGTTAACAGTACTTCCCAGGCCTGTACAGACTGTAATTGGACTAAACTTTACTATTAGATAAGGTACCCGGGTATCCAACAGATCAGATATATAAATATATATGTACATATATGTACACTGGGTTTATATGTATTGTATGTATAGAGTTGATAAGATTGTAAATCGGTGTGTTATTTCAGTGATCCTCACTAAACTGCATCCATCTGATTTACACCTGTCCTGCTGCTGTGTGTAGTAAATCGCTTATTTTTCTGTATAGATTTTAGGTAAATTTATTTTTGGCATTGTCTCCTCACACTGAGGAGGAACATTAAGGTAACACACCGACCCCTAGCTTGATACTGGGTGTATGTAAATAATTTATCTATTTCTGGGGAAATAACATATCTGTGCATCTTACTCTAAATTTTCCATCTGTTTCCCCAAGTAAAAGCAAGTATTTTATGTTGCTTCTGCCTCCGTCTCTGTTTCTGTGACTCACTGGATCTAGTACGGACCTCTGGTCATTACATCATGATGAATGTATATATTTTCCCTTAACCCCTTTATGACCTATGATGTACTTATACATCATGAGTCGTGTTCCCTGCTTTGATGCATTCTCACAAGCTCACATCTTTCCCTGCACATGTCGACTGATCTGATCAAGTAACGTGAGCTCCTAACAGTGGCAGGCAGAGTGGAGATCCAGTTAGTTAGATTGTGATATCAAATTACGATAGCATAATCTAATATGCTCCGACGGGGATCGCACCATTCCCATCTCCCATGAGCAGCGCTGTGATGTAATCACCGAGTGCCAATGGGTTGTCATGACAGCCAAGAGTCAGCTGATGACCCCTGCGGAACTTCCTGTGAACACTGGCTGAACACCGGTGTTCAGAGGAGATGATCATTTGTTTCATGCACAGCCGTGCATTAGCACGGAATATGGCAACAAAAGTACAATTCTTTATTTTTTTTCTTTTACAAAATTACTGGATTTTTTTTGCCACTTAAATCAAAAATAAACTATACTTGTTTGGTATCTACAAATTTGTACTGATACCAATTATAGTGTCAGGTCAGTTTTACCATATAGTAAATATGTTAAATTAAAAAATCCAAAAAACATTGTGGAATTGCACTTTGTTTGCAATTTCACCACACTTGGAATTTTTTCCCATTTTCCAGTATAACAAGTGGCAGAATGCATGGTGCAGTCTTTTAAATATACAACTCATCCTGCAAAATTCAAGCCCTCATAGGTATTGCAGGTATAGCCCTCATATGGCTATATTTACAGAAAAATAAAGCAGGATGAAAGGAAGGCAAAAATGAAAATGAAAAACAGATAATCACCAGGTGGTGATGGGGTTAATACACAGATAAAGCATCTTTTGTTGTTAATACCAAAAATGGTGTATTTTGCTGTAAATATAAGCACTAAGACAACCACTTCAGTCTGTCTCAGAAATGTATTTGTGACTATGCCAAAACCAGGGGTGGAACAATCAGAGGAAAAGTATAATGGATCTCCAGGATACATGCCCCCTGAAGGTTCCAGGTAAAATATATCAATGCCATATTTCTTATCATAATTTTAGGTTTTCATAGAAATGAAACATGGCATACACAATACGAACACCCAAATATTCATAACTGGAGCTTGGTGACATTCTGTCTGAGGTCGGCCCTTTGAAGACACGAAACCTTACCTACCAAAGCGCTAAAAGTGTCACTTCTCAGCCTCTTCTATACACATGTTTTGAAGACAAAAGGTGGTAACAGCAATTGGATTCCTCTTTTGTTGTATCTTGATGATAAAAATAAATTATTAACACGTCTATTTTTTTAATGTACTCATACTTTGCAGCACTTTTTTGATACTTGTTTGAAACCTTTTCATAGTAATATATATTCACATATAGGCTCAGGCTGGTACAAAAGGGAACAAGTGCATCCCCATGTGGGCCATATACAGGAATTGGCTACCCATTCCCCTACACAGTCCTGACAAAAGTTATGTCGCTTATCCATGTTATGTAAATTAAAAACTTATAACCTGACGTTAAATTCACCCATTGGTTGTATAAATTACTCTTTTGAAAGCTGAAACCCTCCGAAATGTGGTTTAGGTTAAGAAAATAAATTGGCATCAATGCTGAAATATTGATCATTTAATGAACACAGAATGGTCAGATTTTGGCAAGACAAAACTTTTGACGCCCACAGAAAGTAATGTGATTTTCAAACAAATAATTAACTTAAAATACATTGTCTGCAGTTATCAGAAGCAAACAAATAGCAAATTTACAGCTTGGTAGTTAACATCGCCACACACTACTGCCATGGTTTCGGTATTCACCAGAATTGATGTAGTGTTTGTTCCTTTTTTTATCTTGCTGCTAGATCAGACAAGATAACTAAAGATCCTCATTTTTTACACACATGGAATCGTTGAGTTCTTTTATCCCTTTCTTGCTTGTATTATCGATTATCTTTATGAATTGCTTTACAGTGGTAGGAATAGGAGGCAGAAGATAGCATTTAAGGGGTGTGTCATATTGTTCATTCTTAGAGGACATGAGATGTACAACAAACTTTAACCACTTAATGACTCCCAATACATTTTAAGGGTACTTATTCCTTATTGGCATTGTAAAATTGTGGTAAGGAATAAGAGAATAGTGCTGCCTCGAAAACAAAAATCTTATGGGTGACAACTGACACCTGTTGACATTAGCCACAACCAATTTTGGAACCAATTAGAGCAGATTAACCACTTAAACACCGCTGTTACTATTTACAGTGGTATCTAAGAGGTTCAAAGGGGGTTAAAAGACCCCCTTTGGCAAGATCAACCCCTGGTGTCGATCAATGCCATGATACCCTGAGGTCATCTGATGTCCCAGGGGTATGGTGGCCTGTAAGATCCTGCTATAAGCAGGGTCAAACAAGCACAGTAAGTTATTCCCTGACAGGTCTCCTTCACTGCTGCACATGAGTACAGCAATGCATGACACCAGTGATCAAAGTGAACAATATTCATGTCCCACAGTGGGACTAAGTGAAACAGTAACAAAAAGTGAAATGAAAAACGTGTAAAAAAAAAAGTAAAATCTACACAGAAAAATCTCATAAAATTTGTGAAAATTCATCACCACTAAAACCACAGTGTTTGCGATAAAACAAAAATAAACAAAAAAGTATGCATAATTGCATACCTCCCTCATCCGGAACAATGCCATCTATAAAATAGTCACATTATTACTTCCATATGGTGAACACCATTAAAAAAAAAACTAAAAAAAAACAAGCCTCCCACCATCCAAATAAAATCCATTGAAATCAGCACTCCCAAGTCCAAAATGCCCATCTTCTCCTTGGCCTTCCTTTGCCTAAAGCGAGTTTATCAGCCACTGTTTGACATTATTGTAGTGGGGAAAGAGTAATTAACAATTTACAGGGTGAAAGTCACCATAAGCACAAGCTGGGCACAATGTATTGGCAATAGGGTGACGAGTTTGTGATAAACGCCAGGGCCGTGGGGTGCTTTGGTGCTTCCGGGGAGTCACAGGGGTCTAGACCTGGCTCCGTGACCCTGGGGATCAACTTAAAAGTTTGGGGAATAGGGATTTAGAGATAGTTTTCGTGACACCACCCGTGGTGTTCGGCTATTGGGGCCGATGCTGCAGTGCGGGACCTCTGGGGATGATGGGATTGCAGCTATGGTGGTATCACTCCACACAGGTGGAGCGGTTCCCAGGGCAATCTGTAAAGTATATGGCGGTGGTAGGCCATTGGGAGTGCAGGACTGAGGGCACAGAATAACCGACAGACACACGGTACGTAGTCACTGTTACCTTTACTGGTAGTTGCAGGCAGAAACCAGGATATTGTCAACAGGTGATGTTCTGAGTTATGGTGGCGGGGAAGCAAGTTGAGGATCTCCTCACCCGGTAAGTTCTGAGGCCTCCCTGTTGCGCAACTCCTTGCTGGTCCTGCCTGCCTGTAGCTAAGCTGCGACCATCTCTCTCTCTGCTGTTAAGTCTCTCACCAGTATGGCAGGCAGCTCGAGCCCTTCCCGGGCACCACTCCTCTGGCAACTGTCCCTGAGCTCTCTAGTGCTGCTGTGCCTCCTGGTGCTTTGCTGTGGCCAGGAGAGGTGGAATCCCCCATCCTCCAGTTTTGGCTGCTGGGTCTGGAATCCCCTCACAACCTCGGACTTCGGTGTCCGATTGTGGCGCTCTGCACTGGGGTGAGCACAATAACTGGTTCCACTCCCCAGGTCTGCTTCTCTCCTTCCTCAGACTTTCTCCTAAGGGTCCCTCACGCTTGTGTAAGAATGCTTAAATGTATTTCTAGTATTAAGTTCAACACTGTTAATGTAAATCTTCTGCAGTAACTTAGTTCGGCCACTGGAGGTTATCAGTACACACGAGTAGAAAGATCTGGAAGCAGGAAGTAATTTTTTAGTCAGTCTCCTGAGGTAAATTGACAGAGACAGATGCCTGAAGAGATACTACACAGAACAAGATGTGTCAGCTGTTCTGAGGGGCTCGTGGACCTATGGAAGGACATGCCTGGCTAGAACCATGTTAAAATTATTCAAGGGCTCGAATATATAGGGCTAGTCAGACAGGGTGAGTTAGTCAGAAACTGCAAAGGACTATTTTGTGTGTACTCCTGAGGAGAGCCCGACTAGGCTTGGTCTATACAAGATATTGAATATTGAGACTTGCACAAGTGTGAGACGCAAAGAGAAGCGGAACTTGGATGACACCGTAGGACTGAGAGAACGATCACCACCCCTGTTATACTGGACTGTGCTAAAAAGTCCAGTGTAAGGAAGATCTTATTTACCTCAGTGGCTGGTGGTTAGGGTTAAATAACATATACCCTGTTAACTGCTTGTATATTACCAAGTTAAAGAATTTCACCCCATGCAGGAGGGAAAACTGCATTTGCTGTAAATAGGTTGTGGGATAGATTTTATAAAAAGGAATCAGAGATCCAAGTATTTTGTAAATAGTGTGGGAGGTGGCGTTGGTTTAGTCTGGGGTAGCTGTGTTCCCTCCCTGCTAAACTGGCACATGAGTTCCCTCAGGCTGCATAATTTGTACATTGTGGTTGGGCTGTTGCGGCCCATATCTTTGTTGAAAAGTTTGAATTTGTTATCTTTTTGGCACCAATAAAGAGAGTTAATTTGCCACTATTTTGGAGTCAGTGTCATTCATAGCAGCGCCGTATTCCTCACACAGAAACAACAGGCGTGCCGGTCGTTACACTTGCTGTTCCTCACTCTCGACTCGGGACGAGCTTAGCACTGCTCCAGTCCACGGGTCATCTTCACAGTCCTCCTAGGAACTGAACTGACTAACCTCACCCCCAGGCCTGATTTTATAGGAGAGCTCCCCTGAACTCGGGTTTCAGAGCTTGCCCTTCTGGTCTGGAGTCATGAAAAGTGTTGCATGCCATTGTGGCAACCGGACTCTGGGGTGCCACATTTGCAATTTCCAGAAAAAAATCACAAAGTGAATGTTACAAAATAGTCACTGCAGCCATATATGAATTCATTGAAAGGCGCAATTTCTACAATGGGGTCAGTTTGGGGGGAGGTTCTGCTGTTCCAGCAACTTAGGGGCTCCACCTGCAATCTATTCTAGCAAAATTTGTACTCCAAAATCAAAATAGCACTCCTTTCTGAGCCTTGCTATGTGCCCAAACAAATGTGGTATTATCGTGTTAGTGAGAAATTGCATAATAAAGTATTGGGTCTATTTTCTCCTATTACCGATTGTGAAAATCTCAAACCTGTAGCTAAAACACTTTAAGGTTGTGCAATCTAATGATGGCAGTTTGACAATGTTTCTTTTAAAGAGCCTAGAAATCGTACGGGTTTTATAGCACAAGTCAAATAACTGCATTTTAATTGATGTAAATGAAAATGCAATGTTATCCTTTGTCTTGTTAATCAATACATCTGGTTTTAAAACAAAATTCCACATTTACATTATGTGTATAGCTTCTGAAAAATAACAGGATAATATATATACATTTGTTCTCTGTTTGCTAGTACCGAGTGAGATTAGAACAGTGAGGTGTTACCTAAATTGCATCATGTCTTTAATATTAATTAGTTATGGATAAAAGAGAACGTTTTGTGTCATGGGCAATTATGGTAAGGAATGACAAGTGTTGCAGCCAGTAATGGAAATAAGAAAACATTATGGCTCTTGAAGCAAAATAATCTATGCTCATTATTCTCTTTTAAATACAGTTCTAAAATTGTTATCCTTGCAAAGTCATCAATACAACCATGCTAGGAACAATTATTTACCGGCAGGGGGAGCAGGAGGAAAAATGTAGAGATCTTTCCTTATTACCTCCTGTAATGCTGTGTATAGACCTGGTACAGACTTTCCGACCTGAAATTGATACATGGTTTAAAATTAGCTGTATAACCTCATAAAAGTTGTTAAAAAATAACAATTACTGGGAGATATACATGAATATGTATTTAGAATTAACAAGGACTACAATATCTTAAAGGGATTTGCACCCTTATTAAATTATTAAAAAAATAAATGTTATACTCACTGGTTATGGGTATTAGATTCTGTAATGGGATAAGGATCGAGGGAACTTCCAGTAATTATAATGGAACACTCAAGAATCTCTTAGCTTGAGACAATGACTCAACTGAAAAGGGTTACAGTAAGAAAGTCTGTATTTTACACACGTGATTGAAAACAAACATGAAGTGCTGCAAGTGGACAAAGTTCATCAAATACACAGGAAACAGAGAAGTCACTAGAAATTGTTCATCCACAGTGATGCCGGCAAGGAAAGTCTCTTGGAAGAAGCTCTCACTGGAAGATGCAGTTTAGTAGAAAACACAGTCCATACCCAGGAGGCCTGGGTTAGGTAAGTTTCATAGAATGAGTTCTGAAACCAGTAAAGAGCAGTGAGGCTTAGGAAGTCCAAACTGTCCAGAGTACTACTACTGCACACTTCACAACAATAAACTGCTAAAAGCAGACAGGGCTTACATGACCAGGGCTAGCAGGCTGAGGCAGATGCTGAGAAATACAAGCAGCAAGTTGCAAATACGTAAGTCACTGAGAGCAGGAGAGGTTGCTCGAAAGAACCGGGTGGGACTTACTGGAGAAGGAGCAATCTTGAGAAGCAAAGAGCCAGGAATTCAAACAGAATACTGAAGCACTGGCTAGGGGGTAGACAAGAGCTTATAAAGGCAGGAAAGGAGGATCACATGAACAGGAGTGAAGCAGCAGTAGCCAGTTTGGAAAAAGACTAGAATGCACAAAAGGTAAACAGAAGATCCAGAGTGCTGACAAAACTAGTCTGATTGCAGCATATGGAGTTGGAAAGGAATAATATGGGGCAATTTACATCTACCTCATGGGTTTCTTTTTTTTGCTCTGGACTGGGTTGCCAACCATTCAGAAATTTCAAGACAGTCAGTTAAAATATGGAATATTTTTTGTCCTGTCCTTAAAAATATTTAAGGCATCCAAGATTTTCGTGATTCTGAAAAAAACGTATCCAGATTATTTCTACTTTATCATCATTTTACAGTTTATAGTGAATGCAGCTGTGTCTTTATATCAGAATTGTGGGCTGTAGACGTGGCCATTACTTCGAAAGCACAATGTTCTGAGATCAGTGGGAGAGTCTTTGGGGTATCTTGGCAGAGAGAGGTCTCCCCTATTCCAGGGGACAGAAGGTCGCAGCACATGGCTGCATTCACACATGCACTAGTTGGATCTGCTTTGCAGCCTGTGCATACTTTCGGTGTGTTGCCACTGCTAGGACTAAGAAGTTCCTTTTGTCTTTCTTGACTTTCCACCCTAAGTTGTCTCAGATGTTCTGATTTCTCGACTCCCTTATGGTAGAAATACTCACCACTTTGTCTTAGTAGTTACCAGTGATAGCTTGCTATTCTGTGGTCCTAGCATGGAGGTGTGAGCCATGGAAAGAATGATCATTTTGGACTTGATCCTGAAGACTGCTGCTTGGAAGTTTGTTTGGTGTCTTCCTATTCATTATCTCACTTTTGATTTATTTAACATAATTTCCTTTTTTACCCAAGTGTTTTTTGGATTGCATGTCAAATGAATACAGCTTCTATTTCCCTTGTTTGTCAGTTTCCCATTGTGTCATTATCATATAGTAGTATGAATGTTTCGGCTGCACTACTCACTAGACAGGGTTGTGATTAGAGTAAGACAGGGATAAGCACGTGATTGCTACATGGGATGAAAGAACCCGTCTGAGGACATCAGGGAGCTTAGGGTTGGTTGCTTACGGTAAGTGAAAGGGGTTACCTATCCTGTGGTTCCCTATAGGCAGTGGTTCCCACCCCATCCTTCTTGCTATGCGCCATTCAGTCTCTTGGTGGAGCATGACAACCAGGGACAGCCCTGTAATGGTACCTGGTGCCTATCATCAGCAAAGTGCAACCTTACATTCAGAGCAGTGTTTCTCAACTCCAGTCCTCAGGACCCACCAACAGGTGATGTTTTCAGGATTTTCTTAGTATTGCACAGGTGTTAGAATGATCCCCTTTGCTGGTGATTAAACTAACACCTATGCAATACTAAAGAAATCCTGAAAACATGACCTGTTGGTGGACCCTGAGGACTGGAGTTGAGAAACACTGCTTCAGAGGCTCTAGAGATCACAGGTAGACACTAAGTCACACCCCTCTGTATAAGCATGGTTCAGGGCGCAGTGAGGCTACTCCCCTTCTCCCCAACCCATCAGAGCAGGGGTCCCCAACCACCGGTCCACGGACCAGGACCAGGCCGTGGGGGTCTTTGTGCTGGTCCGCACCGCCGCAGACCAGCACTGCACAAAAAGTGTGCTCTGTGGTGGCTCAGAGCAGTGGATGCTGCCTGCTTCCCTGCCCCAGTGATGCATCCCTGCCCACCGCAACACGGACCTGCAGCTACGCCGCTCTGAGCTGATCTCTGCCCCAACTGCATGCGTAGATGTACAAGTGGAGCTGTTGGCCAATCACAGTGCAGCAGCCATTCCCTGATTGGCCAGTAGCTACTGCGTTGTTATTGGCCGATAGCTCCGCTTGTACATCTACACAGCTGAGGCAGAGAGCAGAGCAGGGCCAACTGCAGAGGGGGACCGGTGAGCAAAGTGTATGCCTGTGTGTGTGGCTGCGTGTCTGTGTGAGTAGCTGCGTATGTGGCTGTGTGTCTGTTTCTGTCGCTGTGTGTGTCTGTTCGTGTGTGGTTCTGTGTGTCTGTGTGAGTGTCTGTGTGTGTCTGTGTGTGGTTGTGTGTCTGTGTGTGTGTGTGTCTGTATGTGTGGCTGTGTGCATGGCTGTGTGTGTGTCTGTGTATGTGGCTGTGTGTTTGGCTGTATGTCTGTGTGTGTGGCTGTGTGTCTCTGTGTGTCTCTGTATGTGTGGCTGTGTGTGTTTGTTGATGGGGGCTGCAAGGGGATGATGGGGATAATATGGGCTGCTGCAAGGGGATGATGGGGATATTGTGAGATGCAAGGGGAGGATGGGGATATTGTGGGCTACAAGCGGATGATGGGGATATTGTGAGATTCAAGGGGATGATGGGGATATTGTGAGATGCAAGGGGATGATGGGGATATTGTGGCCTGCATCGGGAAGATGGAGATATTATGGGCTGCAAGGGAATTATGTGGTCTGCAATACCAAGACGGATCATTAAACTTGTGGTTATTTAGTTTGGAAAAACAAAGGCTTAGGGGTGATCTTATAATAATGTATAAATATATTAGGGGATAGTACAGAGACCTTTTTAATGATAATTTTACTCTTAGGCCTGAGACGGGGATAAGGTGGGCATCCTCTACGTCTGGAGGAAAGAAGGTTTAATAATCACAGACGTGGATTCTTTACTGTAAAAGCAGTGAGACTATGGAACTCTCTGCCACATGATGTTGTAATGAGTGAGTTACTACTAACATTTAAGAAGGTTACTTCAGAACAAAAACTCAAAAGGAGTAAGGCCAGATCAATTGCAATATCAATTTATTAAAAATTAAAACACTGTGTAATTGACAATGTCAAATGGTACGCAGAAGGAGGACCACATGAAACAATTAAGACCACAATCCAGTTCAACCATCAGGTATACCAAACAACATGTATAATCACAAATAGTAAATGCCCCAAAACTGGGTGCATCAAGTATACCAGAGGTGGGAATTCAATGTAAGTTACAATCATTGGTCCATTTACCTTACTGCGACCGCCCCCTGACGCGTTTCGCACCAGCTTCTTCAAAAGGAGGGTTGTTGTACTAAGGGAAAGCCGACTTTATATAGTGTGTTCTATTACCCAGCGTGTCATGTGACTTCCGGTCCGAAAACCGGAAGTCGCGTTAATCCGCACATCACATCCTGAGTCCAAGATTGCCTAGTAACGAGTGGCGCCATACATGAGCGCCCTGGCCAATAGTAACTCGCGATGGACATCATATCCGGCGCCACGTCATGCCGGAGCTCCGGCTCTAATGTCTGCCCCCATATGTCGACGTCAGCCGGGTCCGCCCATGGGCGCGATCCATGCACGCCCCGAAACACGCCCACCGCTTCTGGAATAGAGCGGCCGGCGGTCCCGAGGCAATACAGGAAACATTTAAGAAGGGCCTAGATGCCTTTCTTGAAACCTATAATATTACCAGTTATATATAGTAGATTCTTTGATAGGGCGTTGATCCAGGGAACTAGTCTGATTGCCATATGTGGAGTCAGGCAGCAATTTTTTTCCCCATTGTGGAACTTAGTGTGGCCACATGGTTTTTTTTTGCCTTCCTCTGGATCAACATGTTAGGCTATGGGTTGAACTAGATGGACTTACAGTCTTCCTTCAACCTTAAAAACGATGTTACTATGTTACCATATTGGGGGCTGCAAGGAGATGGAAAAATAAGACATCCCCTGAAAATAAGATGTAGCGCATCTTTCAGGGAAACAGGTTACTAAACTCCACCCCTTCTCCACAGCCCCACCCCATGTGATCAAAGCCCCACCCATGTTCCACCCTGCCCTGCCAGGCCCCAGAAAAATGGTCTTGCATGAAGCCCGTCCCCGGTGCAAAAAAGGTTGGGGACCACTGCATTAGCGTGACACTAAGGCAGCTCTAGAATTAGGAGAGGGGCTGCAAGTGTTGTTTCTAGGATGCTGTATAATGTATTAGTGGTATAGCTATAATTTCTAGGGTAAAAGGTATATGGTGAAATTGTGGCACCCCACTCCACGGTTCGGTTGCCACAGGAACACCTGGAGCAGGGAAGGATTTACACATCAGGTAAACTTACACGCAACACCTTCAACCCCAGACCTGAAGGGGGAGCTCTACTTGCCAACTTCAGGCAAGGTCCACTATACATTTAGGCCCTGGGGTGGAGTTAGGCAGTTCAGTATGGAGAAGTACTGAGGAAGACACCTGATGAGCAGTGCCGCGTTAGGCCCGTGCCACTGATCACCCCTCTCTTTTCCCGGCTGGTAATCCCTTTCCGCACTCAATTATAGTCGAATCTGTAAAATGTGAATACAATTGATGTGAGCACAGCCATCACAGAAGCATTGGAGCTGTGATTAGCTATCTGCTGGTAGGGTCTGTACTCTGTTGGAGACGGTGCATACAGTGGATGTTAGACGACACTATACAGTGACATCAATGCATTGTCCAGCACCCACTGATGTCCAGAATAAAAGAAGAGATGGTAAATGGGGAACCTGCATTAGGTGAGTATAATTTTTTTTAATGTTTTTTTTATTGTCAAAGAAATTTGCAAATAAATGAGGTGCTATGCAGGTGGGAGGGTGAAAGCATAAAATAAATGGCTGTACAGGGGGTATGAAATGAGTGGTTGTGCAGGGGGGTATGAAATGAGGAACTATGCAGGGGGATATCAATTTTGGGGCACTGCAGGGGGGTTTGAAATGAGGGGCTTTGAAGGGGTGGTATAAAATGAGGGGCTGTACACAGGTGGTTAAAATAAGGTGCAGAAAAGTAAATGAGGGGCTTTGTGACCACACTATATATGAGGCAATGGGGACATTATACTGTGCGATGTGGTGACCATACTAGATATGTCACCAAAGCCTATATTTAATGTCAAATGGGAGCTGGAGTGACATGATTTCTTCTCTAATCTCCAAATGGACAGATATAATGTGGTCCATGCTGCTGTGTATGGAGCAAAGAACAGACATTCAGAAGATATTTTTGGTGACTTTATTTCTCAATGTATTTCAAGACCGTCCTGGTCCCTTCCTCAGGAGTACACCAATAAGCACTGGATGAGCACAAAGTGTGGGCAAATATGCCCTCCGATCCTGTTTTTTGCAGGATTCGTTTGTGCTCGTGTCTGCTGCTGTCCGCGGTGCTGAAATTTCAGCCATGTGTGCAGTGGAGTTCTCCATGATGCTGAACGTTCAGCGGTGGCTCTGAAATGCTGCTGCTGTCTATGGTGCAGAATGAGCACGGCTGCATTTCAGAGCCGGTGCTGTTCAGTACAATGCTTCCGGGAAACGATCCGATTTTTTGTCGGATCCGGGGCAAATTCGGGAGGATCTGGTTTTTACTTTATTTCCCTTGCTTACCGCCCTTTGAATTATCCTCACTTATATTCACAGAGTTTTTGGACAGTGTCCTTAGTATCCATTCCCCACACTTGTACACTTGTACACTCAATCAGTCACTTAACACTCCCTGTCACTTACAGGTCCATGTACACAGTGCACTAGACACTTAGTGTACCCACACTGCCACCACCACGATTTCCCCATAGGCGTTCTAAGCACGATAAAACACAGACACCAGAAGTTATCATGATTTTCTTGTATTATGCATTTGTTTGTAATTTTTTGAAAAACTAGAACCTTGATAAAGGCCAGGACAGGCTGAAACTAGTGATGGGCGAATCCTAAATTACTCGGAATCGCTTGACTCTAGCGAGTCCGAGCACAGGACTCGCTACTCGTTGCGAGTCTAGCGAGTCCAATGTTAATGTGTCTCGGAAGCTTCAGCCTGAAGCAATCCTAGTTTTGTCATTTATTTGCATTGGACTCGTTTACTTTGCAACTGTAATCGCTGGGAAACTCGCACAGATAAGAGTCCTGTCTTCTCTGTGTGCTGGCTGCCAGCTCCAGGGTCCTAGAGCCTGCCTGCTGCCTGATGTAGCAGTGCTGAGATTGTTCTCAGTCTGCTCATTCCCTGTGTACAGACATGAATGTCTGTGCACAGAGATGATGTAGCAGAGCTTAGATTGTTCTCAGTCTGCTCATTCCCTGTGCATATACATCTATATCTATGCACAGGGATGAGCAGAGAGGACATCGCGTTTTGGACTGCGTCGGACGGAAGAGGATTTTTTTAATTAAAGATGGAGTCTCTAATGGCTTTTTTTTTTATTTCTAATAAAAAAATTTCTCTGTGTTGTGTTTTTTTTAAAACAATTTAATAGAAATTCATGGCGGTCATGTCTAATATTGGCGTGACCGCCATAAATTTCGGGCTTAGGGCCAGCTGATAATACAAAGCTGGCCCTAACCTCTATTACCCAGCGTGCCACCGCCACCAGGGCCGCTGGAAGAGCGGGGTTCAGCGCCAGAGGATGGCGCTTCAATGAACGCGCCATCTTCTGGGGCGGCTGCGGGCTGCAATTTGCAGCGGGGGGTGCCCAGAAAGCTTGGGCATCCCTGCGCTGCGGATTCCAGCCCCAGCTGCTTAGCTGTACCTGGCTAGACATAGAAATTGCGCGGAGCCCCACGCATTTTTTTGACTCCGACTCCGAGACGACTCCGACACGACTCCGACTCCGACTCGACTCCGAGACGACTCCGACTCCGACTCGACTCCGACTCCGACTCCGAGACGACTCCGACTCCGAGACGACTCCGAGACGACTCCGACTCCGACTCGACTCCGAGACGACTCCGACTCCGAGACGACTCCGACTCCGAGACGACTCCGACTCCGACTCGACTCCGAGACGACTCCGACTCCGAGACGACTCCGACTCCGAAACGACTCCGACTCCGAGACGACTCCGACTCCGACTCCGAGACGACTCCGACTCCGACTCCGACTCCGACTCCGAGACGACTCCGACTCCGAGACGACTCCGACTCCGAGACGACTCCGACTCCGACTCGACTCCGAGACGACTCCGACTCCGAGACGACTCCGACTCCGAGACGACTCCGACTCTGAGACTCTGACTCTGACTCTGAGACACTGACTCTGAGACTCTGACTCTGAAATTCATTAAATAATAAAAAAAATGCGTGGGGCTCCGCGCAATTTCTATGTCTAGCCAGGTACAGCTAAGCAGCTGGGGGCTGGAATCTGCAGCGCAGGGATGCCCAAGCTTTCTGGGCACCCCCCGCTGCAAATTGCAGCCCGCAGCCGCCCCAGAAGATGGCGCGTTCATTGAAGCGCCATCCTCTGGCGCTGAACCCCGCTCTTCCAGCGGCCCTGGTGGCAGTGGCACGCTGGGTAATAAAGGGGTTAATACCAGCTTTGTTATACAAGCTGGTATTAAGCCCGAGATTCTTAATGTCAGGCCACGTTTGACCCAGCCACTAAGAATCTCCAATAAAGGGTTAAAAAAACACAACACAGAGAAAAATTTTTATTTGAAATAAAAAAAAAAGCCATTAGGGACTCCATCTTTAATTAAAAAAATCCTCTTCTGTCCGACGTAGTCCAAAACGCGATGTCCTCTCTGCTACATCCCCTGTGCATAAATATAGATGTCTATGCACAGGGAATGAGCAGACTGAGAACAATCTCAGCACTGCTACATCATCTCTGTGAGCAGGCAGGTTCTAGGACCCTGGAGCTGCGGCAGCCTGCACAGAGAAGACAGCTGGACTCGGCTCGCAAAGAAACAGCAGTTACTTTGCGAGTTTCCCTGCTATCACTGGCACAGTAGCCGAGTCTAATGCAAACAATGGCAATCCGAGTTTTGTCAGCGTTTCTGACAAAACTAGGATTGATATTGATTTGCATTGGACTCGTGCGAGTAATCACTGGGAAACTCGCAGAGTACCGAGTCCTGCGAGTCCCTTACTACTCGCCGAGTAACGAGTCCTAGCGAGTAGATTCGCCCATCCCTAGCTGAAACGTCGGCGTCGGTTAAAAGTGTTTAATACTGTGTGGCAAAATAAAAAGATACACAATTTTCACTTATACAAGTGTGGTTGAAACCTTTATTTCAAATCAGTGTGTCCGGAATATTGTTAGTATCATTGACTTTCTTTTCTGGAGCACCCACAATAACAGACACTGTGAGCCTATCATTTCTCAATAGACATAGAGCACAGTGAGCACGGCTGCATTTCAGAGCCGATGCTGTTCAGTACAAGGAATTCGGGAAACAATCCGATTTTTTGTTGGCGATATGGTGCCCATAAACTCTGATTTTATGGGCGCCGGATCACCCCAAATTTAGGAGGATCTGGTTTTGTTCGTTTTTGCACCAGACACAAAAAATGATGTGGACTCTGATATTGTGTCTGATGCAAAACTGGACAAAATCAGATCAGGGAGAAAAATCACAAAACCAGTGGGCCAAATAGCACCAATTTGGCATCATAGGGATACATGGGGGCAAAACCTGATCAAGTTTGGTGCGGTTCAAACCTGACCCGACCTGAAGGTAAAAACCGTGGTGTGAAGCCAGCCTCAGGAAAGTCTCGGTTGGTTTCAGAGAAAAAAAATAAAGCTGCTGGAATGGCCAATCACCTGATCTGAAACCAATAGAAGATATATGGATGGAACTAAACCTCAAAGTTCCCACAGGACTTTCAGGATCTGAAGAGTGTTTGCGTAGAAGAATGGACAAAATCACACCTAAGCAATGTGTGCAACTTACTTCCTCTATACAGGAGGCGTCTTGAAGATGTCATCACCAACAAAGTCTTTAGTACAAAGTATTAATTAAATTTCAGTAAGCTTGTCCAATACTTTTTTCCTGCATCCTTTCTCATTGTTACATATTGCTAAACTTATGAACATCCATGGTTTGATTTGTTTGCCTATGTACATTGGATCAGTTGCTGTTGTTACTGACATCTGGTGAGAAATTCATGTCAATAGCACCGTTAGAAATATATTTACTATGAAAATTGGGGACATGTTCAATACTTATTTCAACCGCAGTATATGGCCAGATTTACATACTATAATGGGCAACATGAACTAGAATGTGTATGGCTGCATCACAATTAGGATTGCTTGTTAAATGATTGTTCAACCAGCAATATATTTTAATGCGTATGGAGGTCGAACGGCTTGCACTCTATTTTCTACATTGGAAGCATGGTACGGTTCTTTTTCTTTAGCTAGAGAGGGAGAACGAGAGTGAAAGAAGACCATGGGAGAGAGAAAAATAGAGCTGGGGGGGGAGGGGAGGGAGACCGGCAAGTTTCTTGTGGCTGAAAGCATTGTATAAATATAAATGACCTGATTCCAAATGCTCGTTCTCTTGCCAGTGAGAAGGCCGCAGACAAACTGCAGGAAATTCCCAGGGGTGAAGATGATATATAATATAAATATATAAGAGCTGCCTCACATGGGATGACTAAAAAGACGTTTATAGCATTTGTTGCAGAGAACAAGACTAACACGTCTGTTTAAGAAATATGTGAAGTCCAGATCCCTCGTCGGGGACTCATTAGATAGCAATTTCTCTCAGCCGGCTTCAGGAAGGATGCTGCACTGTAAAATTGGATGAAATAACACAAATTCATCCCCTCTATTTAAATGAAGTCAGCAAAAGAGGTTGAGCGCAGCCTCTAGTAACTCATATTTCTCTCTGGTTGGACGTGTTTTACGCTGCACTGTCAACAGTCTGTCACACAAATAAATACAAATGGATCTTATACCCAAATAGCATTACCTGAGAATAGAGCAAGGCATACCAAACACAGCATGCCAGATCAGTGCACAGGGATACAAAAAGTCTACACAGCAACGTTAGAATGACAGGTTTTTGTCATGTACAAAAATCAGATCAAGAATTATTTCAAAACTTTTTTCCATTTTAAAAAAAGAATCTGTAACCTCCAATCTGCATTTAAATGTCATCTACAGTGTTGTAGGGGACTAAGCCCCCATAAAAACCATGGCAACACTGTACTTGTACCTGTTAACACTGTATAGGTCACTTAAAGTGCACTTGAGGGTGACAGACTCACTTTAATGACACCCATCATTTGTATGAATTCATTTTCAGGGGAGGAATTAAAAATAATAAAACTAAAATAATTGTTGGGTAGATGTGAACATCCTTATAATTGGGGATCTGGTTTGTTCAGAATTAGCCAATTACATTTAGGCTGGGTTCACATGATTGTATTTTCTCCATCTGAGAAAATCAGTCTGATTATGGTACTCAGTCTCTGATCAGAGTGGGATCGGATTTACTCAGAGGTGGAGAAAAAAAATAAGTTTCTGCAGAGCCAGACAGGAAATGTATAGAGCTCCTGTTCCTGTCCTCTCCATTCTGTGCTGTGTCCTCCTTAATCTATATACCTGGTCATGGCTTCTGTGCAGTGAAGCCTCTACTTTTAGAGAGGGGATGGGGAACTCCAGGCCTCGAGAGCTGCACATAGTGTAGGTTTTCAGGATTTCCTTAGTATTACACAGATCATTTAATTACCTGCACTGGTGATGATTCCAACCCCTGTACAATACTAAGGAAATCCCGAAAACATGCACTGTTTTTGGCTCTCAAAGCTTGGAGATCCCTACCCCTGCCCTAGAGACTGTGTGAGGTCAGTTTAAGTGAGTATAGGTATAAGTGCATATACTGTATATGCAAATTGTCACTTCAGTGAGGAAGTGAAAAACTCTAATGCCACCCAGTAAGGGAGCAATCCTTAAAGTCATAATTGACTCTTTAACAAGCCTTTTAATATGACTTAGGATTTGTGCCAGATCAGAACCCCAAACTGCAGATGCTGCGTTTCGGGGTGACTGCCCCTCATCAGTGCAGTGTATGGGATTCTGATCTCGCTGTATGAGAGGCTAAGACGAGGTCTGAGGGACTAGCTTTCTACCTTATGGGGATGAATCTGCCTGACGCCATAAGGAGAGAGATAAGCTGATAAGGAGTCTTATAGCAGCAATGCTCCTCCCCTTGAAATATGCAAATTGTCACTCCAGTGAGGAAGTGGAAAACTCTAATGGTACCCAATAAAGGTAGCAATCCTTAAAGTCATAATTGACTCTTTGCAGAAAGAAAAAGAAAAGGGCGCATGTGTAGACACAGGGCTATTTGTATAAATAAAAAGTGCCAGTGCACTCACCTATAATGGTTGTGTACGTCTACACAACCAAGATTAAACGTGTGGGTGATGGGGCTCCGGGTCGCTTCTTTCTATTAGTGCTGCCGTCCTGCCGGTGTTTGCGTTCACAACTCCGTGCTCCGTGAATTTCACGTAATCCTACCGGACCGGATACCGCGTCACCGCAGGTCCTCAGTATGTTTATCCCAGTAATTAGGTAACCGCAGGTCCTCAACCCTCCAGATATTCCAGGCTGCTCCTGCCGCTTTGGCTCCGTAGAGAGAGAACTCACATAAAAACAATAATACAGCGGTCTCAGGGAGCGCCAAAGGAATACTGGACAAATTAGTTCTTATCCACTAATTTGTCCAGTATTCCTTTGGCGCTCCCTGAGACCGCTGTATTATTGTTTTTATGACAATTGACTCTTTAACAAGCTTTTTAATATGACTTAGGATTTTTGCCAGATCAGAACCCCAAACTGCAGACGCTGCGTATCGGGGTGACTGCCCCTCATCAGTGCAGTGTGACGGAGTTCTGATTAGGCTGTATGAGAGGCTAAGATGAGGTCTACGGGACTAGCTTTCTACCTTATGGAGAGGAATCTGCCTGATGCCATAAGGAGAGAGATACGCTGATAAGGAGTCTTATAGCCGCAATGCTCCTCTGGGGAATATGCAAATTGTCACTTTAGTGAGGAAGTGGAAAACTCTAATGCCACCAAATAAGGGTAGCAATCCTTAAAGTCATAATCGACTCTTTAACAAGCCTTTTAATATGACTTAGGATTTGTGCCAGATCAGTATATGTATACAATGTGTACATTCCTTATCTGGTTTTCTGTGTGTAAATGCGTGTATGTGATATCTATTTGGTCTTGTATACATGTGAGTGTGATTTTAGAGGATGCTTTTATGCAGTAGTTTTTTGTGCCAGGCAAACAGACTATGACCAATATTACACCCCATTTACATGATATTCTTCATCCATATTTAGCATAAATGTTTGGAAACTACCCATTGTACAGACTAAAAATTTCAATAGCCTTCTATTGCCAGATGGAGGTTAAGTTTGTGTCCTGTTGTCCACCGTTTGGCCAACATGTATAACACACAAGAAGGTTTACAATAGTGCTGTAGATTCATTTTTTTATCACCCCACAGTATCTTGTCACAGATCATGAGTGTTTAACCAAAATATCCCATGAATAACAGAACCCTATGGATTAAACATGTCTGGAAACACAGTGATGTCTTCATCGGACCCAGTAAAGCTCACCTGTGAGCGAAACTATTGTAGTCTATCCACAGGATATAGCCCAAATCCTCCTACATGCCTGCATGGCACCTGCTGTACCATAATAAAGGCTTGAAGATCATCACGGTGATTACAACTTATAATTGACCTAAAGTTAAATGTAATGGTCACAAGCGCTCATTGTATGTGTATGATAGCCAAGCTCTCACCACATTCTGGCTCTCATAGGCTTACATTGAGAAGTAGAGATGGGCAAACCCCCCGATGCTCAGGATCGGCTAGTTTTGGGGCAGGGGAGCAGTAAAAACAAAGCATATAGTTAATAAACACTATGAATATACTTACCCGGTCCCACAGCGTGCATCCTGCAATCCCACTGTCCTGGCCCCATCCACTTCAGGGGCCACTCATTAACACAATACACTGCTGAGAGCTTGGCAGTTTTCGGCGGTGATCGCGGTGACGTCAGGGGTCACCTGAGTTCATGGCTCAGCTATGAACTTCATTGACTTGTGACTGTCACTGTTAGTCGCAGCCTGCTTGTCGCTCTGGACAAACGCTTGTCTGTTCAGAGTGATGAAGCAGAGCTTAACCTGCTTTCCATGTGGACTACGTCTGAGGAAAGTTTTTTTTTGTAATTAAAAATGGAGTTACCTAAATGTTTTTTTTTTATTTCTAATAAAAAATTCTCTGTGTTGTGTTTTTTTTTAATGTTTACAGGAAATTCATGGTGGCCTGGTCTAATTTGGTTTGACGCCAAGAATTTCAGGCTTAGTATCAGCTAAGAATACAAAGCTGGTATTATCCCCTTATTATTCAGCATGTCACCCCCACCAGGGTCGCTGAAAGAGTCAGGTAAAGCACCTGGAAAATGGCACTATGATGAATGTGCCATTTTTAGAGGTGGCTGCGGGCTGCAATTTTTAGCAGTGGGGGCCCAGAACGCTTGCGTTTACCATGCTGAGGCCCCCAGCTGTCTAGATTTACCTGGCTGGTGATCAAAATATGGCGGGAACACATGCTTTTTTTTCTAATGGGATGGGACTCCATCTTTAATTACAAGAAAAAAAAAACCTTCCTCAACGTAATCTGGGTCTTCTTACTTTCTTCAGCTCTTCTACGTCTTTTCGAACAGACAAATACATCTGCTGGCAGGGACGAGCAGGCACGGAATGACAGCTGGGTGCTGTGTGAAAGTTATAGAGTTCAAATGAACACAGATAGCCTCTGTGTCACCTGGCACCCACAGCCCAGCCATAAGTGAGTCAGAGAAGCGCATCACCTGGCACCTTGGAGTCCAGCCATAAGTGAGCAATAGAAATGCACATTTCACTTTCTGGCTGGGCTCTGGGTGCCAGGTGATGCTGGGGTTATCTGAGTTCATGTGAACTCGATAACCTTTCACACAGCACCCAGCTGTCATTCCCTGCCTGCACATCTCTGCCAGCAGACGTCCTTGTCTGTTGGCAAAGATGTAGCAGAGCTGAAAAAGCTAAGAAGACCTGGATTACATCAGAGGAAGTTTTTTTTGTTATTTTCTCTAATAAAGAGGGAGTCCCTAAGTGTGTTTTATTTTTAATTAAAAAAAACTTTTTCTCTGTGTTGTGTCTTTTTTTAACCATTTATTTGAGATTCTTAATGGTCGGGTCTAACTTGGCCTGACATTAAGAACTTCAGGGCTTAATACCAGCTGGCAATATAAAGCTGGTGTTAAACCCTTATTACCCAGTGTGCCACCCCCAGGGCTCCTGGAAGAGTCAAGAAAAGCACATGGAAATGGCGCTACAATGAATTTTCCTTCTTCAGGTGGCAAAGCAGACTGCGTTTTTCAGCATGGGGGTCTAGAATGCTTCAGCCTTACCACGCTGAGAATTCCTGCCCCTAGCTGACTGATTTTACCTGGATGGCGATCAAAATATGGCAGGAGGGCTTCCATCTTCTTTAGAAAAAAAAACGTAAAAACCTCTCTCTGACATAGTACATGTCTTTTTACTTGACCTCTGCTATATTTTTGCCGGCAGACAAACACTGTCTGCTAGCAAAGAGAGCAAGGCACAGAATGACAGTACAGCCGAGTGATGTTTGAGAAGCTGAACGCAGCCCATACATTGTACCATAAAATAATGTATGGGCTGATTGCAGATTACTCGAACAGCTAGTTACAGACGCCCAGGGTTCAGGACAACTGTGATTGGCTGTTGAAGCGAGTGAAGTGAATATCGCGGAAGATAATGAGCGGTCGCCAGAAGGTGTGGCCGTGACAGCGGGACTGAAGGATGCACACCTCGGGACCCGGTAAGTATAATGATTATATGCAAAAGGTAAATACCGGGCACTACGGGTAGCAAAGGGGGCTAATTTAACTGTTGTAGCCTGCCATATCTTCCTGAATGTTTCTGTTGTTCGGTGTTGCACACCTCTAATATAGACAATTGTAAGCAAGAGCATGTAGAAAGAAAAGTTGACGGCACTCACTGGTTTGTGGATCTTCTTTTATTCTTGCAATTCAAACATTAACGCAGTTTGGTGCAGGGGGGAGAGGGAGCAGGGAGTCGAAGGACTACGGCTGCCGTTTCGCAGTGTTATGCTTCAACGGGTCCTCTCCCTGCTGCAATGTTTTCTGTGCGCTCAGCTAAAGCGCACCCCGAGCAGCTTTGTGTGTGGTTGGTAACCATGGAACACATCGGGTTACCAAGGGCAGCGTTCTCCCGAAGAGCATAGCTTTAACGCTATGCGCTTCTGGAAAATATTCTAAGTATTAAGTGCATGCTGTTAAAATCAGCTATTAACGGCAGTCTGACACTAGCTTAAGTGACTCTGCTTGATACCATCCCAATTACTACTTCTTTGATATCTACATATTGCACATGGCAGTTTTACAGTAATATGGCTGGATTGTGGTATGTGAACATTTGATCAGGGTCTTTTGGATGTTTTTGGTTGTCATTATGATTTAAAAAGAGAAAACACAGTAGTTTGACAATAAATGGCTTCACCCAACCAGTAACCATGAGTGGAAAAACGTTTTGATGTAATCATTCATATTCTCTGAAAAAAGGCCAAGAAAGCAAAAAAACTGCCGGGTTATGTAAACTTCTGAGTACAAATATATCTGTTTTATCTATGTTGTTTGAGTTAATATATGGCATATATTTTGGATGGTATTTCAATCTCTATTATTATATGAGTATTAGATCCTAAAACACTACATTATATTAATTTATATATAACCATCATACCTCTTATTGCTGATATGTTTATATTTAACCAGTGTCTTTTACTATTGGGGTATTTAAGGGTATTTGCCCACAGGACGTTTTTGCTGCAGTCCTGAACGCAGGAAAACCTGAGGATCCTAGAGTCCTTGACAGGAGAAATGCTAAAATCTTGTCTGCGTTTTTTGCGCGTTTTTTGCGCGTTTTTACTGCGTTTTTGGTGCGTTTTTGAAGCTGCGTTTTTCCAGTGTTTTTCCCATTGACTGCACCAAAAACGCACAAAAGAATTGACATATCCATTCTTTGCTATCCGCACCAAAAACGCAGGTATTTGACAGTTCTTGACACTTGCAAAACTAGTGTGTGGGCACAGCGTTTTTGTAAAACCCATAGGTTTTGCTGGGAAGCCCAACCGCAGGAACAGATTAGCATACATTAGCATAAAACCAATGGTTTTCTGCAAGCGGAAAACGCACCAAAAACGCAGCAAAAACGCCTAGTGGGCACATACCCTAAAACTGCAACATTTCAGTGAGTAGACTAAGGCTATGTGCCCACAGGACGTTTTTGGAGCAGTCATAAACGCAGGAAAACCTGAGGATCCTAGAGTCCTTGACAGGAGAAATGCTAGAATCTTGTCTGCGTCTTTTGCGCGTTTTTACTGCGTTTTTGGTGCGTTTTTGGTGCGTTTTTGAAGCTGCGTTTTTCCAGCGTTTTTCCCATTGACTGCACCAAAAACACACAAAAGAATTGACATGTCCATTCTTTGCTATCCGCACCAAAAACGCAGGTATTTGACAGTTCTTGACACTTTCAAAACTAGTGTGTGGGCACAGCGTTTTTGTAAAACCCATTGGTTTTGCTGGGAAGCCCAACCGCAGGAACAGATTAGCATACATTAGCATAAAACCAATGGTTTTCTGCAAGCGGAAAATGCACCAAAAACGCAGCAAAAACGCCCAGTGGGCACATACCCTAAGTGGGAAATTTAACTGACATTTCATACCCCAGTCTTATACCGTAAGGGTATGTGCCCACTAGGCGTTTTTGCTGCATTTTTGGTGCGTTTTCCGCTTGCAGAAAACCATTGGTTTTATGCTAATGTATGCTAATCTGTTCCTGCGGTTGAGCTTCCCAGCAAAACCTATGGGTTTTACAAAAACGCTGTGCCCACACACTAGTTTTGCAAGTGTCAAGAACTGTCAAATACCTGCGTTTTTGGTGCGAATAGCAAAGAATGGACATGTCAATTCTTTTGTGTGTTTTTGGTGCAGTCAATGGGAAAAACACTGGAAAAACGCAGCTTCAAAAACGCACCAAAAACGCAGTAAAAACGCGCAAAAAACGCGCAAAAAACGCAGACAAGATTTTAGCATTTCTCCTGTCAAGGACTCTAGGATCCTCAGGTTTTCCTGCGTTCAGGACTGCAGCAAAAAACGCCTAGTGATACCCTAAGGCAACTAAAGTAAGCTTTAACAAATATATTAAGCGGTGCCTCTTATAAATTTGGTACATCTTTAAAACCTGTGTGAAGCAAATGCAAAGGGCCAAAATGTCACAATATTTCGCACAATTATGCCAATTTAGGCAACTTTTTACCCAAGAAAAATGGTGAAAAAGTAATACATTTCTTTTACAAAAACAATACTTGTGCAATACAACTCAACTCCAAGAATGGGTCACTTGATTCAAAAATATTGTCCAACTACTAAAAATGACCGACCTGTTCTCTCACATAATCTGCAATTGTTGTGGCATTACCTGAATTGTTATTATTATTAACTAATTTTGGATAGCACATGTGTTTGTATGATATATTTGTATTACTGCATGTACAATCTTACTGTGCCAGTATGTAATTTTGCGTGGGATTTAATTACACAGTATGTACTGTTTGTTCATATTATATCAACTTAAAACTTCAAAATACATTTAAAGGAAAACATTAATGTGACAAATGACTAAAATAATTGTTTCTGAAGTATAAATGGTAGCACTTAGAAAGCCATTCTAAGCAAGAAATCAGGGTTAATGTCCTCCCATTGATATACAGTTGTGGCCAAAAGTATTGACACCCCTGCAATTCTGTCAGATAATATTCAGTTTCTTCCTGAAAATGATTGCAATCACAAATTCTTTGGTATTATTATCTTCATTTAATTTGTCTTAAATGAAAAAACACAAAAAAGAAAAAAGCAAAAAGCAAAACATTAATCACTTCACACAAAACTCCAAAAATGGGCCAGACAAAAGTATTGGCACCCTCAGCCTAATACTTGGTTGCACAACCTTTAGCCAAAATAACTGCGATCAACCGCTTCCAGTAACCATCAATGAGTTTCTTACAATGCTCTGCTGGAATTTTCGACCATTCTTCTTTGGCAAACTGCTCCAGGTCCCTGATATTTGAAGGGTGCCTTCTCCAAACTGCCATTTTTAGATCTCTCCACAGGTGTTCCATGGGATTCAGGTCTGGACTCATTGCTGGCCACCTTAGAAGTCTCCAGTGCTTTCTCTCAAACCATTTTCTAGTGCTTTTTGTAGTGTGTTTTGGGTCATTGTCCTGCTGGAAGACCCATGACCTTTGAGGGAGACCCAGCTTTCTCACACTGGGCCCTCGATTATGCTGCAAAATTTGTTGGTAGTCTTTAGACTTCATAATGCCATGCACACCGTCAAGCAGTTCAGTGCCAGAGGCAGCAAAGCAACCCCAAAACTTCAGGGAACCTCCGCCATGTTTGACTGTAGGGACCGTGTTCTTTTCTTTGAATGCCTCTTTTTCTTCTCCTGTAAACTCTATTTTGATGCCTTTGCCCAAAAAGCTCGACTTTTGTCTCATCTGACCAGAGAAGATTCTTCCAAAATGTTTTAGGCTTTCTCAGGTAAATTTTGGCAAACTCCAGCCTGGCTTTTTTATGTCTCGGGGTAAGAAGGGGGGTCTTCCTGGGTATCCTACCATACAGTCCCTTTCAATTCAGACGCCGACGGATAGTACGGGTTGACACTGTTGTACCCTCAGACTGCAGGGCAGCTTGAACTTGTTTGGAAGCTAGTCAAGGTTCTTTATCCACCATCTGCACAATCTTGCGTTGAAATCTCTTGTCAATTTTTCTTTTCCGTCCACATCTAGGGAGGTTAGCCACAGTGCCATGGGCTTTAAACTTCTTGATGACACTGCACACGGTAGACACAGAAACATTCAGGTCTTTGGAGATGGACTTGTAGCCTTGAGATTGCTCATGCTCCCTCACAATTTGGTTTCTCAAGTCCTTCAGACAGTTCTTTGGTCTTCTTTCTTTACTCCATGCTCAATGTGGTATACATAAGGACACAGGACAGAGGTTGAGTCAACTTTAATCCATGTCAACTGGCTGCAAGTGTGATTTAGTTATTGCCAACACCTGTTAGGTGCCACAGGTAAGTTACAGGTGCTGTTAATTACACAAATTAAAGAAGCATCACATGATTTTTCTAACAGTGCCAATACTTTTGTCCACCCCCTTTTTTATGTTTGGTGCGGAATTATATCCAATTTGGCTTTAGGACAATTATTTTTAAGTTTTTTCATTGAAGACAAATTAAATGAAGATAATAATGCCAAAGAATTTGTGATTGCAATCATTTTCAGGAAGAAACTGAGTATTATCTGACAGAATTGCAGGGGTGTCAGATAAGACAATGAGTTAACAGATCACTACAGCCAAAAGGTCAGAAGAACCCAAATTAGGATAAAATCTATAAATAAAAATCTGCCTAACTGTAGATAAGACTTGCATTCAGATTTTTTTGCCTGACTTAAAAAAAATATATAATATCATACATGAGATCTGAGTTTAAAAATTCATCCTACAGTCAGCCAGAAGCCAAGATATTTAACTCCTTCTCCATATGCACCATCAAAAATTAAACAGCCTTTACTCACCTCCAGTGCCAGTGCGATTCTAGCAATGTCAGAAATTATATTGCAGCAGTCCATGTAACATTGTTATGACACTCAAGTTCACAACCGATCACCGCCGGCTTCCTTCAACCCATATTCGTACACAAGAAGTGAGTGGCAGCCACAGCGCTAACAGCTTCTTCTTCTCTGAAGGCAGAGAGAAGGAAGCTGGCAGTGATTGGTCGCTGGGCTCCAATGTCATAACAATGTCATGTGGGCCCCATCAATGCAAGTCCTGACATCGCTGGAAATGCACTGGCAATGGAGGTGAGTATAGGAATAGTACATATTATAAAAAATACAGTAAAAATTAGCACACAAACAAGACGATATTTCTACACAATATGTCAGCTTTAAAAAATGAAATAAAAAAAATCAACTTCACAGTGGAGCAGCAGGATAAAAATAAGAGAACTGTCCACCTCCTTCTTTCCATCTTCATACACAGGAGCAATTAGCAGGAAGTAAGTAGCAACCACAATGCTAGCTTATTTTTAATTACTTAACTGTTATCTCAATGAGTAACTTACCGTATATACTCGTGTATAAGCCGACCCGTGTATAAGCCGACCCCCCTACTTTTGCCTCCAAAACCTGGGAAAACCTATTGACTCGTGTATAAGCCGAGGGTGGACCCCAGCACAGGTATACAGCCCCCAGCAGTGTGGTATACAGCAGCCTCCCAAGTGGTAGTATACAGCAGCCTCCCCAGTGGTAGTATACAGCAGCCTCCACAGTGGTAGTATACAGCAGCCTCCCCAGTGGTAGTATACAGCAGCCTTCCCAGTGGTATATACAGCAGCCCCAGAGGTGTATACAGCAGCCCCAGAGCTGTATACAGCAGCCCCAGAGGTATACAGCAGCTCCAGAGGGGTATACAGCAGCCCCAGAGGGATATACAGCAGGCCCAGAGGGGTATACAGCAGCCCCAGAGGGGTATACAGCAGCCCCAGAGGGGTATACAGCAGCCCCATAGGTATATAGCAGCCCCATAGGTATACAGCAGCCCCATAGGTATACAGCAGCCCCAGAGGTATACAGCAGCCCCAGAGGTGTATACAGCAGCCTCAGAGGGGTATACAGCAGCCCCATAGGTATATAGCAGCCCCATAGGTATACAGCAGCCCCATAGGTATATAGCAGCCCCATAGGTATACAGCAGCCCCATAGGTATACAGCAGCCCCAGAGGTATACAGCAGCCCCAGAGGTGTATACAGCAGCCCCAGAGGGGTATACAGCAGCCCCAGAGGGGTATACAGCAGCCCCATAGGTATATAGGAGCCCCAGAGGTATACAGCAGCCCCATAGGTATACAGCAGCCCCAGAGGTATACAGCAGCCCCAGAGGTATACAGCAGCCCCAGAGGTGTATACAGCAGCCCCAGAGGGGTATACAGTATCCCCAGAGGTATACAGCAGCCCCAGAGGGGTATACAGCAGGCCCAGAGGGGTATACTGCAGCCCCAGAGGTATACAGTAGCCCCATTGGTATACAGCAGCCCCAGAGGTATACAGCAGCCCCAGAGGTATACAGCAGCCCCAGAGGTATACAGCAGCCCCAGAGGGGTATACAGCAGCCCCAGTGGCAGTATACAGCAGCCCCAGTGGTATATAGGGCCCCAGCTGTGTATACAGCGGTACCCAGTGGTATACAGCCCCCCCCCCCCCGTGGTATACAGGGTCCCCCTTGCTTGTGCCAGATCTGTAAAAGAAGATATCATTATACTTATCGTGTCGCCGCCGCCGCTCTGTCACAGTCACCGCGCTCCTCCGGGTCTTCAAGCTTCCTTCTCCGGCGCACAGACAATGACGTCATTTCCTGTGCGCCGGTCAAGGAAGCTTGAAGACCCGGAGGAGCGCGGTGACTGTGACAGAGCAGCGGCGGCGGCGGCGACACGATAAGTATAATGATATCTTCTTTTACAGGTCTGGCACAAGCAAGGGGGGGCCCTGTATACCACGGGGGGGGGGGCTGTATACCACTGGGTACCGTATATGGACTCGTGTATAAGCCGAGGGGGGACTTTTCAGCACATTGTTTGTGCTGAAAAACTCGGCTTATACACGAGTATATACGGTATGTCTAAAAAATGTGACCCCTGTGTGGGCTGTTATTTCTCCTTGCCCCTCGTCTGGCCACGTCTTATGCTGCTATTCTTCTTTCTCCAATAGCTGTTATTTCTACTCTCACCACCTGATACCTCTGTGCTGGTGCAAGATGGGTCGACTATTGGTTCAACTTGTACCGTTTTGTTGTTGAGAAAAAGATAGGCCTTGTTCTCCCTGAAGTCCTGGATGTCAGAGCTGAACTGCTTATGTTTTCTATGTTATATTGAAACTGCTTAATTGTGTTCTGTAGTTTGATCTCCTTCTTAGCGAAATCTCTCCTGAATATTTTTTAGTCACATCTATCTGCTCTTTGAGACTATTATCCAGTGACGTTAAGGTTAGTTTTTCTTCCTCAAGAAGCATAGTCATCAGCCTTTAAGCATTACAGGTGGCCTCCTTTTCCCATTTCTGAATAAGTTCTGAACTCCTACATTTGTTACCACCTGAGCAATTGCTCGTCAGCATTGCAATAAAATGCAATAACAGGCGATCAAAACATTGCATATACACCAAAATCGTATCATTCAAAATGTTAACAAAAAATAAGATATCACATAGCCCTAGATCCAAAAAAATGAGAATGTAATGCATCTCGTAAAATCTCGCACTTTTTTTTTTGCAATTTCATTCCACTTGTAATTTTCGTCCCATTTTCCAGTACACTATGTAGTAAAATGTATGATCAGGGACGCACTGTCCATTGGACAATGTGAGCCCTCAGGCTCAGGCGGCAAGGAGGCAGGGGAGCGGCAGAGCTGGAGGGGGCGGCACCAGCTGCTACACTGAGCTCCTGGATGTTAGCAGGTAACGAAGTACTCCTGCGGGCGGCCGCCGCCTACAGCAACTGACAGCCCCAAACACGGCTGACAGCACCAACCCCCCCCACCCACGGCTGACAGACAGAACCCAACCCCCCTGCTCCCCGCCTGCGGCTGATAGCACACACACCCTCCCCCCACTCCTCACCCGCAGCTTAGGCGGCAGGGAGGCTCCGTGCATCCCTGTGTATGATGCTATTCAAAAGTACAACTCATCCCACAAAAAACAAGTCCTCATATAGCTATACTGATGGAAAAATTAAAAACAAAAAGTTATGGCTCTCTTGGAAGAAGAGGAGGAAAAAAAACAAAAAATCACCGGGAAGAGAAGGGGTTCAAGGGGTCTTTCATGAATACTTATTTACAACCATCAATGTACTCTAGGTAAAAATAATAATATTATCTTTAATCGCCTTCCGCTGCTCTCAATGCGTGTTGCCAGGGTTCACGTATTTACCTGCAGCAGTATGTGACCTCTGCAGCCTATTTGCCACACTTAGACTTGTCCAGCTACTATGTGTGACAGTGATGCATGGACCAATGATGTCTGGCACACAACACAAAACCAAACAACGAGAGGGGAGACACCGGAGGAGCAACTACAGCAGAGGGCCCTGCTCTTAGGGAACAGGGTAGAGGTGACCTCCTGCACTCACCTGCAGCTGTGCCCTGATCTCCCTTCCATCTCAATACAAGTTCTTTCAACACGTCCCCGAACAGGATACTTAGGCCCTCACTGGCCCTGATGTTAACCCTCAATAGGGAATGGCTGGCAGAAGCACTAGTCGCAACCACTGCAATAAACAAGAGAAGGGGGAAGGGGAGACAGACAGGGAAACAACATAGAAACTTAACACCTGCTGCCTCGTTCCTTGGCAGCTGATTGCTTAGCATTAGTCTCAATAAAACGTCCTACCCTTCGGAATGTTTGGCTAGCAAAGTTTTCCAGCAAAGCATGGTGGAACCATGTAACCAAATAAAGGAAATGGGAATAATCACAAAGTATCCACACCTGTTAAGGAAACTAAGTAGTCTGTTTGCAGCAGAAAACTGACATTAACTCCTGAATTGCCAAAGGAAAGACAAACGTTTAAAATGGAGTCTCAATAAAGGAATGAGACAGAGATCCCAAACCAGTCCCACGAGATCGAGACACTATTATGGAGCTCATGGTGATGCTGATGCTAATATTGTAATATGCATTTAAAGAATACTCCCAACAGTGCATCAGAGGCATCGAG
>JARQOC010000001.1:143395360-143613724 GCA_033576535.1 Allobates femoralis | reverse complement strand
GAACCCCATAGAGAACCTGTGGTCCCTCCTAAATTGTGAGATCTACAGGGAGGAAAAACAGTACACCTCTTGGAACAGTGTCTGGGAGGCTGGGTGGCTGCTGCACGCAATGTTAATCGTAAACGGATCAAGCAACTGACAGAATCTATGGATGGAAGGCTGTTGATGTTATCATAAGGAAAGGTGGCTATATTGGTCACTAATGTTTTTGGCGAGGTTCTAAATTGTTATTACGGAAAACAGTAATTTTGTTTTTTGCTATGTCTGCACAAATGTTTGTATTCTATAACATCAAATAACTTTGATGCAGTTATGGATAGTTGTGATCATAAAACTGGTGCTAAAATAAACTAATGTTTGATATGTTTCTGCAAATAGTATTTAAGATGCAAAATTCCAATAAAATTAAGTTGATATTGATCTTTACTATGTTGATAATTTCTGCACATAATAATTTACCTGCACAAACAGATATCCTCCTAAGATAGCCAAATCTAAAAAAAAAACACACTCCAACTTCCAAAAATATTAAGCTTGATATTTATGAGTCTTTTGGGTTCATTGAGAACATAGTTGTTGATCAATAATAAAAATAATCCTCTAAAATACAACTTGCCTACTAATTCTGCACACAGTGTAGATTTTTGCCCCTTTGTGGCTTGACTCACCTTTTCAGGTTGTGCGAGCCACAACCAAATATTGAGCACTTGGAGTAATGGTCGCTGTAGGAGCCTTGCTGGATGCTGAAGAGAGACAAGAAAAAGGCCAGGCTTCGAGTGTCTGCGCAGACCAGTATGAGTCAATCCAGTAGAATAAAGAAACACTTTATTTTCCAACGCGTTTCGTACCAGGACCTGCTACTTCATCAAGGCTATCAAATCATTTGATATTTAATAGCCCTGATGAAGTAGCAGGTCCTGCTACGAAAAGCATTGGCAAATAAAGTGTTTCTTCTTTCGACTGGATTGGCTCATACTGGTCTGCGCAGACACTCGAAGCCTGGCCTTTTTCTTCTCTCTCTAATGTATCTTTGCACAAATTTACAATACGACATACAATATTAACTTGTACTGTACTACTTAATACTAGTAAGCTACTGTAGGAGTATTATGCTACTTTAGACAAGATAGGTAGGTAATATAAGGGAGAAACTCATTCATCCAAAAAGCTGAACTTCACAATGATCCAAGCTGTTACAGCTGATATAGATATATTTTAATACACTTTTATTTACTATCCGTATACAACATACTGAATTCATAAAAATCCAATGCTACATTCAACCTATCCTTAGTCTTATCTTGGTTTGACACATAATATGGCACGGGTCATTAATTTGTTTTCTGACTTTTTTTCTTAGTCTTTACATTATACACTGATGAAAAACCTCTGGGGTAAATGAAATCTTCCCTTGATCTTATTTTCCGTTCACTATCTAAAGAAAGCAACTTATCTTCTCTTGTCATTCACACAATTTGCTTCATTTGTTCCTGTAAAGGGAACTTACAGCACAAAACAAATTAAAGCCATCACTTTCCTGGCTCCTGAGCCTTCTGTTGACATGATGGGTGATACATAATTGAAAACTAATCTCCTTAAGCATCCTTTCCCTGTAACGCTTGTCAGTCGGACCCGGATATCTGATAAGCATTAATACCTCTACTGCAGTTTGATCTACAACACCCTTCACCTCGACTTTCCTGTTGACAACATGTCCTACATCCCGTTAAATTCTTTATAGTCAGCAGCACTAATAATGAAATGATCACCTGTACACCAGACCTGAAGCCATTTTTCACAAGAGTTGATGACTCAATCTTCTCATAGGTGGGCTTTTATTCTACATATTGAACCGCTGCAGCATTCAGTCAATGTTCAGCGCTAAGTCTTCAGAGAGTTTGATTTTGCAATGCAGCTTTTTCTCGTTTCATTTTTTGTCAATTTGTTTCCTGCTCTACCAGAAAAATAAGCTCCTGGTTCATGACAGGTAGAATCTTTTACAGATGGAACATGAAAAATGTCCTTTTGCCAACACAACAGAGGATAATCATATGAGTGAATTAAAGACAGGGCCGGGTAAAGAATGACTCTTTAGATTATGTTTCAGTATCATGATAAGATTCATTCTACATTAATAGTTACAAAAAATGATAGAAGTTTCGAAAACTACAACTTTGTAAAATCCACAATTAAAAAATGTATACCATACTGATTAAATTAACTATTTTCTAGTTATTTATTTAAAATGCTTGCTGATATATTAAAGGGCTTAAAAATATCTGAGTAAATTTAATTTATATACGGTAATTTAAATGGTTTTACTTTTCTTGCCCTTATGGCTCTCAATGGTCGTCAAGTGAGCATTACTACCTCAGAGGAACTTAGCCTTTCTCCTTCTCTTAAAGGAGTTGTCCAATACTTGGACAAACGTTTTTCAATCACTATGTATATCACCCATGTAAAATACTAACATCTCTACTCGCCCGATGTGGGAGCCGTTACAGCAATGTAGACATCTGATGTCCCAGATCTCATGTGAAACTGTAATGTCACACGAATCCTGCAGTCAATCAGCTGCCACTTCACTATCATTTTCTTCTAACGTAGCTGACATTTGGAGGTAGGTTGAGAGCAGCTTTAACTTCTCGGTATCAGTTTCATCTGAAGAAAGTGAGAAAGAAGTGGCCACTGATTGGCCAAAGGGCCTACATGACAGGAAGACTAATGGTACCTTCACACGCTGCAATCTTGCCTGGGAATCGTAAAGGCGATATGTCGCCCCGGAGCAATCGCCGTGAAATTGCCTCACAGTTGCGGTGCGTGATTGGGGAACTTTGCGGCGATAAATCGCCTATCACCTGTTGCCTGATTCCTGAGCACTGCTCTGAAATCAGCCTCTATCATGAAGGCGATATTTCCGTGTTGTGGCGTGTGATAGGGCGATAGTGATGGAATCAGCATCGCCTATGATTTCCCGTAGGCGTGCCACAGCGTGATGTAGTCTGCGCCCCATCTGCGATGATTGGTGATGGCTACTGTGTTCCCATTGGCTGTCAGTTCACAGGGCGCCATATTTGAAGAGCTGTCCGTTCAGCACCACACACATCTTCAGCTACACAACCACACGCAAACACACTTCAGTTCGGCGCGCCATAGAAGTGCAAGCTATGTCGTCCGCGTGTATTAATCTGCGCTGTGTCGAGTATAGTGCCACATGCCACCTCAGATGTTGGCCTACACATCGTACATAGTTGCCATGGCCCATGCACTACAATCACCCTACGCATGTGAATTTGGTGACGCTGATGGGTACATTATACTGGTTCCACTCCGCTGGCGTCTACCTTGATTGCGCCCTCAACTTTGGTGGCACCAGTGTGTGTGGTGACGTCATCATGTTTCTGCTCGTTCATCCCAGCCTGCCAGGTGCCTGCCCCTCCCCTGCACATAGTACTACAGTCATGGCGGTTGCACTGCGCACTGCCACATGGGGGATGGCAGAACTCCTCATACTAATAGACCTGTGTGGGCATGACTATTGGTGCCATCAGCGTCACCACCACCCACGGCTGCGCAAGCAGCACATACTGAGGAGGATTCAGCGGGCCCTACTCCAGAGAGTGGGTGTTGAGAGGACCTGCAAGCAGATCATGAAAAAGATTGCGGACCTCAAACACAAGTCCCCAGGGGGAAAGGCTGAGATTCGTGCCCGGATTGCCAGGCTGCGTGGTGAGTATGTGCCAATGCCAAACACACACATGCCAAGCATCATAATCCAAACACTACAGAACCATCATGTGATATTGCGCCATGGCACATAGTATGACATAATCCACCATGTGGATCTGTCACCAATGTGCATCTGCCTGTTGGTCACACTGCAACATGAAGGTGCAGAATACACTCATATGTTTTGTTAATGCTGACGGCTATAGTGGTCCTTGACCTGTGTGTGGCCGAACATAGGTGTGTAATAACAGCAAAGTTGACAACAACATATTAATGCTAATTTGCAGGGCCACATCACACCTCGCAGCACATATATGCGCACTCTGACACATAGCATTTCACAAGACATTGATCACAATCCGGAAAAGTGACTACAAGCTGACTGCTATGTGTTTGCCCCCATGGTGAAACCCCCTGATGCTTACTGGCTGCTCTTGTGTTAATATTACAAATCCATCCTCTGCTAAGCCAAGGGTGTTTGACATCCAACATATGTGGTCACTGGTGTTCTTGTCATGTCCAAAATCAGACTGGGCCCTAACCATAGGGTCACGGCCGACCAAAACCTTTTACTCTACCCTTTACGCCATCATGACATTCATACACTCACAGTAAGTGTTTTCCCTATGTTGTTGTCATTTGCTTAAATCGTTGTCATGTTTGACATTACAGATGAGGAGGACTCGCCATCTGTGGAGGGCTGACGGTCCCCCACCCCACCTGGGACCCCCCCCACCCCCTTCCCCAGAGGGCCCAGGAAGTCCCTCACCAACAGCGACACCACCCACAGCTGGCCAGGAGGGCCCAGGAACTCCCTCAACACCAGGGACACAAGTCTTGCCTGCATCCAGCTTTAGACCCCTGGGACCAAGAAGCCCTGTCCTATCGCCACACACACCCAGCCCAGAGCAACCCCTTCCCCCCAGCATTTCCAGCTCCCGGCCGAGCCCTGGTGTGGTGCCCACACCCTGACCTTGAGCCTGCTGGTTCTGTGTATGGTGGTAAGTGTCTGCAAAGGCCTACAAGCTTTGTAATCTACATATTGGTATGTGGTCCAGACAGCAGTATGTGAGTCCTGATGTGTTTCTCATTATTTTCTTTGTCAAGGAGAAAGAGCTCGCGCTGCAGGCTGGGCTGTCAGCCCATCCCCATCTCCTCCAGATGACACCCAGGATGGTGATGTGCAGCGTATGTGTAATACATAACAATGCCCTCAACCACCCACCCACACACACGTCACTGACTAGTGTCCTTATTTCCCATACAGGTGTACCAACTATTGAGGAGCTGCTGCTGGCTCACCAGAAGGCACAGCAACATCTGGAGCGGGCACACCAACTAGGGCAGCAACACCTTGGCCGCTTGGGTGCCATGATCCAGGCCCTCCAGGCAGCCCAGTCCACCATGGCCCCTACTCCAGCAAACCCCAAAACAATAATGTGCCCACTGTCACATTGTTGTAGTTGTCCATGTTGGACCATTGTTGTTGTCCCTGTTGCCATGTTGGCACCTTAGTTAGTTAGGCCCTGTTGGCCTCTTTTCTTATAGTATCCCACATTGGGAAAGTGGGTAGTGTGGTTTGTCTACTACTAAGTTGAAACAACATATTTTCACAAATTAAAAATAAAAAATAAATGATGTTGACACTAATTATACGGTGTGATCCCTTGTCTGTGCAGACACAGGGAGACCTTGTCCCACTTAAAATGTGAAGCACAAAACATGGCTAATGACCTGGCCTAGGTGTGCAGTGTGACATGATAAAAACCGGACCATACTGTACCATTGGACCACGGATGAAGCCGTATTTTACATCAGTTTCTCCAATATCACACACACATTACCAAACACACACAAACTTCCCTATGTCGGCCACAGAAGACTCCTAATCTCCCCATACTCACACATGTCACCTATGGATAGGCTTGTGTCTGCTACAATGACCCAAATATGTTATTGTGGATATGAGGGCTCTCCATTTGGCACAAAAACTTCACCATTACACCCACAACACACTACACACACAACCATACTGCACAACCACACACATGTAGACATAGGTATGGCAAATCAAAGGGTGGTTTATTACCAAAATTGTTAACAAAAAAACACTTGGTTTTGTGTAAAATTTCTACTCAAGAGTCATTGATGCAATGTAGTGCATTGCCTAGTAGCGTCCTTTGTCTTCCTCCTCCTCTGCTGGCTCAGAAAACGGCTCCTCCCCTTCATCACCGTAATACCAGCCAGTGGTGGCAGGTTGGCGGGACTGTCTTCGTGGGGAAGGTGGAGGATCCTGATTTTGCTGACTTCTCACCATGCGTCTTTGGGGCGCAGTGGGCACGGGGGTGGTTTTCCTGGGCAAGGTAGAGGCACCACCCCATCTCAGTGCTCTGTCTACGCCCGCTTCCAGGACATGGAATATGGCCCTCTCGGTGATTTTACGTTGCTCTGGCTCCATGAGCGCCACCATCTCACTGGCGATGTGCCCGATTTCAGAGCCGGGAGTCCTCTCTCTGTCCAAGAGGACCCGTTTAGCCCAAGTACCTAGCTCCGTGTTGGGTGGGGCAGGTGTACGCCCTCGTCGTATGCCAGAGCTGGGCCCCGGGCCCGGCCCCCCACCACTGGTCTCAGGCACCGGCTCTCCCAAAGATGTTGATGGGAGACCCTCGCCAGCGGGTGGTTCCTTGGCAGTGGAGCCAGAGTCCAGAGGGGCCTGTAAATGAAACAGAAGAAAAAAAAAAACATTACCCACATTTGCTATGTCATGACATCAATTACCACAACCAAACACCCAGCACAAAATTGTGCCTATTTGACCATGGCTAACACCCAAAGTCACAGTAGATTGGTTGGAAACAGAGCTGAAGAAAGAAGTAGGGCAGTGCTCTATACTCATCTGATGCTTCAAATTGATATGTAAGTGACCCCACATAAGACAGCACAATCTGTGGCAACAGGCACGACGCAACACACAGAAGAACACACAGAAGAAGAATGGTGAAAGAACCACACAATTGTGTATTCTTCATGTGCTGGAAACCTCACATCAGTGCAATCAACAAGCTGTGAACATAGGTCACACAAACACAATTACGCACCTCCTGTGACATGGTAGGGTCTTGATTTGTGGCCAAAGATGGTTGCGCAAGGCGCTTGCTGCACTGTGTTCCCCGTGGAGCCTCCTGGCCCAGGGTGAAGGTGAGGAGGTCATAATACCACAGACGTGGCTTAGGGACCTCCTCAGCTCCAGCCCCGGACTGAGCATCCATCCACTTGTTGTGGGCCTTGGTGAACACGGTGCACAGGCGCTTGATCTTCTCTGCAACCATGGTCACTGTCCAGATCTTATTTGGGTCGAGCTGGTTGGCCAGCTCGACAAGGTGCCCGTAGGCCACAGCCCTCACTGCCTTGTTTTTATACTCAGCCAGTGTCACCCGCCACAGGCATTCGTGGTCCTGGTACATGGTGAGGAGGTCGCAAATAAAATCAGGACCCTCAGCTATCTAGAAAAAAAAAAAATTGTGTCACGAATATACATACATCTACATATCAGGTCACACCCTACTCTGTGTGGCCAATCCATGTCCTGCACTACCAATGACAGGTGGTCTGGTAGTGAGCTTGTGTATTCAGAATCAGTAATGGCCTTTACATGTGGACAGAGGTGGTACATGGTGCACATCCCACGGGCTATATGTATTTTGGGGCTGGCCAGGGACAGCTGTGTACTTGACAAATGGCACACACGGCATTAGAAGCAAAAATAACACACACTAATCACCTCAACATATATTTATGCACAATTATAGTGCAGTAAAACACATTGCCCTGGCATTGGTCTCAAGGATCATTATGTGTGCAACAGGACACGGAGGGGTGTTACAATGCGTAGCTGTCGCAAAACACACTTCTACAGGATGCTACATGAAGCTGCACATAAGGCGCTCAAACATCTGCCAACATATGGGTCTGCAGCCACACAGAAACCAACCTACATGAGAAGCACAATAGCATGTCCCCCGACTTACCGTCTGTACAACAGAGTTTTCGTGATGAGACGCTATTACAACAATGCACATTGAAGTAGGAGCATGGGTGGCGCCCCAGCACGTCACTTTTTAAACACCAAATATTCGTAGATGACCAGCACTCAGAGCGTTTGCGGTTTATGGTGCTATTGGGAAAGGATCAAGTGATCCGTAGTAGATAATGATTGAATCCCAGCACTCATATAGTTGATTTAATGCTCAAGGTGATTTTATTTACAGTTCATGCAGATGTGTCCGGTGACATGCAGGACAAAAGACGTTTCGGCCAACACTATGGCCTTGTTCACAAGGTCACTACAAAAAGGAATATACAAAAATGAATACAGTGCAGGTGGAGATATATACAATATTTACATAGACATTCAGTCAAGGAACTTATTGATCAGTTTTGTATTTTCTATGAATCTTTAGAGAAAGGGGTAACGTTAGGGGGTGTGATATATATATATATACAAGAGGTGGTACTGGGGTAGAGGGTATGTAGAATCGGGGATTTGTAGGGTAAAAGAATGCATTCCTCATTTACCTGCCAGTATCTCAACACAGGATTGTCACCACGAGGGGAGGTGGTTGTATTGATTTCCTTATTTGGGGGCGATATACCATATAGAGGTGAAGGTAATCTAAAATATAACATATGTGATTATTCATTTTGATATTCCCATAGGTGTACATACACTTATTATTGTTTAAATCCAGATACCTGTTAGATCATACTGTATAGGATAGATCCGGTGTACTGTTGACTCTGGGCACTGTAGTTCAGTGCAAAGCTAAGGAAGCGATGTAGATTGCCAAAAGGATCTATCTATGAAATTTACAATGTATGTATATAAGCATATAAATGCATACTGGTTTCTGATAGGAATATTATGTAGATCTTAGTACCTTATAGCAAAGGTCCCCAGGGTGGTATCCTGTTTGAATCTGCTCTCTGTTAGTGCAGCTCAGTAGAGCTATGTAGTCTATGGAATAAATATGTGACAGTGTAATATAAGTAACATATGTGATCATGTACTTATCTCATGGATGGTCCGTCCTCCAGTGAGTCCTGCTTACTTCAATTGTAGATGTGTATATGCTGGCACTACCAGTGCCTCAGCGGGAGATGGTGGTGTGCAGCCCGCCGTCGCCGCAATTTGTGCGAGCGGCAGGTCACCTGACAGGAAGTGACGCTTCACCGGATGTGACGTCTGCGTTCCACCGCATCACCGGAAGTGACGTTACTGGTTGCGCCTGCGCACAAGGAGAGACGGGCACCGAGCGGTGCCGCTTTGTATATGCAGTTACCATAGTTATTGGTAACCATTGCAATAGGGAGTCCGTGCGTGTGGCGATAATGATTAGTTCTCTGGTGGTCATTATGCATGTGTTTAGTTCATGCATACCATAGTGATAGTGGGAGGACTACATGGGGATTAGGGGGTCTTTTGAGAATGTCCTAATTTACATATTAAGATGCCCTAGTTATAGTTTTGGATCAACATCATAATAGTGTCAATTAGATAGACTGGTTTAACACATGTATGAGTGAATTGGTTGTGCATAGATCATACAGATTAATACCTCTGCCATTTCATGGCAAAACATCTTGACATGCTGCAATCATGAACATAGCGGTAATGGTTACAAGTGCAATGGCATACACATTGTTGATACATTCAGTAATGCAAAATGATAATACAAATGTACAAGAATGATCTCTCAAAACCAGGCTTATTCAGGGTCCAAAACACGTATATAAGTATTTTCGGCAATCATAATATAGCAAATGAAACTTAAAAAAGAACAAGGGAAAAAAAAGGGGGGGGTTTGGACAAAGACTATGTTTCTTACCCTTTGGGGGTCTTCGGAAGAACAGAATAATATAGTTTAGGTAGGAATCTGGAAGAAAGGTTTAATGACTTAGCCATTCAATTTCCCTATTAATGCCCCTGGGGGTTAGGGTGCCCAAGGCATAGATCCAATAGCACTCTCTCTGTTTTAACAGTTTAATATGGTTCCCACCACGTCGAGGTCTGGGTACGTGTTCTATTACCTGGAATCTAAGTTGTGCCACGTTGTGGTTGGCTTCCGTGAAGTGATGAGGAAGTGGCAGATAAACTTTGCCTGTACGTATGGTTGACTTGTGGCTCGAGATCCTATCCCTAATGGCCTGGGTAGTCTCCCCTACGTATAAAAGTCCACAGGGGCACTTGACAAGATAGATCACGTACTTAGATTCACAGGTGTAGAACCCTCGTATTTTGTAAGTTTTACCAGTGCGAGGATGGACTATTTCAGTCCCTTTGATGACATTGGAACAACATGCACATCCCAAACATGGATAGGTCCCCAGTCTTGGTTCGTGTGTTAGGGTCCTGGTGAGCGATGTTTTACTGGTGCCGATGTCAGCTCTGACTACTTGGTCTCTTATATTTCTTGGTCGGCTACTGCACATAAGTGGTGGATTTTGGAATGTCTGTATGTTAGGGTAGGCACGAGCTAGTAATGGCCAGTTTTTTCTCACTAGTTTATGTATTCTGGGCATGATTGGGTGGTATGTGTGTACGAAAGGGATTCTATCGATTTTAGGTAAACGGTCCTGTCTCTCTGCTGTGTTATCCATGGCACTGTTCATCTCAGTGGTTAGAAGACTGTGTGGGTACTGTCTCTGGGAAAATCTATCAGACATTTCCCGAAGTCTTATAGCTTTGGTATTGGAGTTCGTCACTATCCTGGTTACCCGCTTGAACTGTGACCTCGGAAGGCTGTTTTTTGTCGATCTTGGGTGGCAACTACCATAGGGGAGAAGACCATTGCAGTCTGTAGGTTTGGAGTAGATGTCAGTGATGATCTGACCATCCATGTTTTTTTGAACCATGGTATCAAGGAATGGGATCTCGTTGACATCATAGCATAAAGTAAACTTTAACTCCGGGCGGATTGAATTGATGTGTTCAATAAATGACATTAGACTGACTTCAGTGCCTGTCCATATACAGAACACGTCGTCTATATATCTGAACCATTGGGTAGCATATTGTTTGTATAGGTTATTAGGATAGATGTGGGCCTCCTCAAATTGGTTCATGTATAAATTTGCGTAGGCCGGCGCTACGTTTGAACCCATTGCGGTCCCGCATGTTTGTATATAGAACTGGTCCCCAAAGAGAAAGTAGTTCTCTCTGAGGACCAAGTTCAAAAGTTCAATGCATAAATCCATCATGTTGGTCTCTATGTTGTGTTGTGTTAGTGTTGTTCTGACAGCCTCAATCCCTTCTTCATGTCTGATGGAGGTGTATAGACTATTTACATCCAAAGTACATAACAGACAGTCCTTGGGAACCTGTCCCATTGATTTAAGCTTGCTCAGGAAATCACCTGTGTCCAAAATGAATGACTTAGTCTGTTTTGTATATGGAGTTAAAATTTTCTCTAGAAAAATGGAGAGTGGATTTAGAATGGAGTCAGTCCCTGCCACTATAGGTCGACCAGGTGAATTATGTAGATTCTTGTGTATCTTTGGTAAGGTATACACTACCGGGGTTACCGGGTTATGGTTAATGAGGTAGGTCCTTGTCTTTGAGTCAATGGTGTTGTTCTGGTAATACTTATTTACTACCCTGTATATCTTGGCCCTTATGTTGTAGATGGGGTCATTTTGAACTCTAGTGTATGTTTTCTCGTCCGACAGTTGTCTATTTATTTCTGAGACATACTGATCCTTGTTCATGACCACGATGGCTCCCCCTTTGTCCGCAGGTTTAATGACTATGTTTTTATTTTCCTTTAGAGCATCAATTGCCTGTCGCTCGTGTGCTGATATGTTAGTGCGGACTGGGAGGAGTCCAATCTGTCGGTCATGTACAACATCCTTTATGTCCTGTTCAAGTAGTCTGATGTATGTCTCAACAGGGTGGTCAGTTTTGGGAGGATTAAAATTACTAATATTCCTTAAACCAAGACTAGTAATGGAGATGTGTGATGTATTTGTAGTACTCGTGCTGCTGCCAATCTGATTGTTTGGAATAGGTGTCTGCTGATCAAAGTGTGTTTTTAATCTTAATGTCCTATAGAAACGTTGTAGATCATTCTCAAGTTGGAAAGAATCCCATTTTGGTGTGGGACAGAAAGAAAGACCCTTATTGAGTACAGATAGTTCAGTTGGAGACAAAGAATAATCAGAGATGTTTTCTACTAGGTTTGGACCCCTACCTGTGACCTGAGGATCATCTGTCGATTTGTTTCTCCACCGCCTGGACCGCCTTGTGGTTTTCCGGTGTGGCCTAAGAAACTTTTTAAACACAACATGACCAATCAAAAAGCAGCACTGGCACTTCATCAGTGGTCGCACCTGTGAATGCCCAGGCCGATACATCGATTAGATGACTCAGATGCTGTGTGATTGGTTGGATACCAATGAGCGAGCTACGGAATGCTTGTTGCCCAGAGTCATTAAGTAAGTATTGATGTTCACACATTATCTGTGATATGGCTGTGTGTAGCGTTTGATACACCTTTGCATAACGGATCGTTATTGTGTACTGTAGCAGACGCCCTAGTGGTGGTATATGTAGTTTGTAATGATGCTGTGTTTGATTGATCTATTGTGTCCAGCAAAATGGATGGATTTGTTTTTATGCCCCCAAAACACCATCCTCATTGACAAGCCATTTTGCCTTTGCCATACAGGATCATGTTTGAAGGATGAGTCTGTGGTTAGTTGCGTGGAACATATGAATTGTACCCACATAGTACTGTCATTTTGCACACACAATGGAACTATTGTGCCCATACTGAGATGTGGAGTGGCCCATGTGGCTTCAGTGAATGTCTGCGTGGGAAGATCCGGCGTTATCAACACCTCAGGGATGTATCTTGGACATGATGAGTATGCAATAGTCTGCTGCATGGCCTGATATTTTGTCCTTAAAACACATGGCTGGGGTATGTGTGCAATGTAATTGTATGTAATTGGTAATAACCATCATTCTGTAATTGCGAGCTTACTCTTTTCCTACGCCTTGTGCTCATACATGAACATTATGGGCAGCTATATGGGGATATGGTCATGATGTGGCCATTTGGATGATGGAGATGTTTTAGTTGAGGAGGGACCATGGGTGTAGTGATAACAGGTTTGCTTGTGAGGCAGTGTAATGTTGTGAGTGACCCTTCAGTGGTGCTATAAATGTATGTGGTTGCCCATATCAGGAGACTTGAGTAGGATATTGTTAAGTGGCTAGGAGATGTGTAGGGAAGGAGGTGGTGGGTATTTTGGATTAGAGATAAGCGGTGTTCGATTCGAATTGTTCGCCAATCTCAAATTCGAGCTGTTTTGGGCGGTGTTCGAGGCATTCAACGAATTAGAACAATTAGCTTGAAATTCAGCAGTTCGAGGTTATGTTCGATAAGGCTTCGATCACCCAAAGCTTAACCCTAACCCTAACCATGTTAATAATTGTGAATATCCAGTTTCTGGGTATAGTGCGTAGTGGGGGGGTTGTAACAGTGCTGCAGAAATAATAGCAATCTCCATTTTTTTCTCCAAACTGCAGATACAATGGGGCGGTGCAGGCTGTTAGCCTATCACACACACACACAGCAAAGTGCATTTTTTGCACACAAGCAAGGTCAGGCATCATTGGCTGTGTAAGTCACATGTCCTAGCCCTATAAGACCCAGCCATTTTACCCATCGCCACCATTTGCTCATTGCTGTAGCTCTTTGTCAGACGGCACTGCTGCTGTTCTGATTCAGCTAGTGAGGTAGATAGATAGGTTTAGGGAGTAGGGACTGGAGGGAGGGTGTGAATTTTAGGAGTATCAGCCCTTTTGAGGGCTGCTTCATAGGAGTAGCAATTAGGGACTAGGGACTAGTAGTCTAGCAGCCCTTTTTCAGGTGTACTTCATAGAAGCAGGGACTAGTTTTAATTTCAGCCCTTTTTAGGGCTAGGTTAGAGAAGTCCCTATTAGTTTTTGCCAGGCAGAAGTGTGACAGTGCTGTGCAAGTGTTTTTCACAGCATCTGGCCACATCTAGCTCTGGGAGTCCTTTATGGCAGGTAGTGTAGCACTGCTGTGAAGAAAGCTACACCACCTGTCTTAAGTAGGCATTTTTTGGTTGCAGCTAGTCCAGGCAATTTGTTCGGGCTAGTACTGTAGCAGTGTCACTAAGGGTATTTTTACATGCTGCAACTTTTCTAGGAATTTCACTGGCAACTTACTGGTTGCAGTGAAATCATGGATACATTGTTCTATCTTGTTGCTGTGTGCAAATGGAACAATGTCTCCATGATTTCACTGCAACCAGTAAGCTGCCAGTGAAATTCCTAGAAAAGTTGCCGCGTGTAAAGGTACCTTTACACAGTGGTGTAGCCCACTTGTGAAAGAAGCTACACCGCCTGTGTAGTTGGTACTAATTTTTACCTGCAACTTGCCCAGGTCTCACTTCGGGTCAAGCAGCAGTGCCACAAAAAGAAGTAGTGTAGGCCACTTCTAATACAAACAACTACACCGCCTGTGTAGTTAGTTACTTCTAATTTTTAACTGCACCTTGCCCAGGTCTCACTTTGGGTCAAGTAGCAGTGTTGGTTCAGTCACCTCTGCTTGATTTACATCCAGCTTTTTTTGTCCAACAACTGTACAGTTGCAAATTTTGTCCCATACAAAATGAGTGGCAAAAGGCCTGCTGCTGGTGGGAATGGGAGTAGGCGTGGTGGAAAGGGAAAAAAAGTTTGTGTCCGTGGGGTAGATGCTAAATCTACATTAACATCTACTGAAGAAAGACAATCTTCCAGCCAAAGTAAGATGTTAACTTCTTTACTTGGCCAATCGGATATGATCCCTTTCTTACAGACACGAGCACCGTTACCACTTGTAAATGAGGAACAAAAGGTGCTTAAATGGATCGCAAGTGCTCCATCAAGTGGCCTCTCCTCCACCTCAACTTGTACATCACAAACCCTCCAGTCATCTGAGGTGTCAGTCCAATCGCACTTGATTCCTCCGAGTTCCCAAGTCTCCAGCCACCCTACTGAGTCTGGGGTAACACACATGGTTGAGTCTGCAGAGCTGTTCAGTCACACAATAGCCTGGGAATCAGAAATCTGCTCCAAAGCTGCACTGAGTCCAGACGAGTTAATAATCTGCCCTGATGCCCAGAAGCTTTGTGAGTCCGATCCAGGACCAGATGAAGAAGGTTCTGACCATCATGTAGACCCTCATTCTCTAACAGTAACTACTCTTGCTGGACACAAGGAGGATGATGCTGATGAGACTCAGATACCGGATTGGATTGACAAATTAAGTTTTCAGTCAAGGCAGGAAGAGGTTGTCTCTGTGGAGGACGAGGTGTGTCAGAAGACACACGATGATGATGAGGTTGGAGATCCCACTTACTGTCAACCCACAGTAAGCCAGTCGATGAGGTCAGCACAGGAGGTGGAGGAGGATGCTACTGACGATAAGGTTAGGTTGCACCTTCCTGGATATAGATGGAGTACTGGAAACATGCCAACAACTGCATCCGCAGCCACAACTCTGCCTCAGAGCCCAAGTTGTGATGCCTCTGCAGCTTGAATGGGCTCTAAGCCTTGCCTAGCCTGGGCCTTCTTTGACATCACCAAGGATCTTCCAAATCATGTCATCTGCAAGATTTGTCACCAATCTCTGAGTAGAGGCCAAAAGCTCAACAGCTTGAGTACTTCATGTATGAACCACCACATGGACATGAACCACAAGTCGCAGTGGGAAGCTCACCGTGCTAGAATGTGGGCTAGCGGGGCGGGCCTACCACCATCTGCCCCATCAAGTGCATCCGTGTGCTCTTCATCGTCTGTGACTGTGCAGAGATGGCTAGCTCCATCTGGAGATGTTGCAGAGGTGGCTAGCTCCATCTGGAGATGCCTATTATTAACATGCACTAGTCTAAAATGGCCCAGTCTAGAACTTGCTGCAAATTTTTCCTCTTGGAGTTGAGGTCCACTACAAAATTGTGCTTGTGAACTAGCACAAAGGCTACAAATGGCCCATGTTCTGTCTGTTCATGCAAAAGTAATTCATAGAACAAGGAACAGAAAGTCCTATTTCTATATTTCATAATTAAAACCATTCTTCATAGAGATGAATGAAACTTCACAAATAACAATTAGAAGGAAGGGATTATAAACAGCTGTAAGCCAGTTTGCTACAGTCAAAAAATGAATTTTTTTTGTGCAAGCTCCATTGGTGCAAACATTTTACAACTTTTAAAAATTTAAGGTACCGTATATACTCGTGTATAAGCCGACCTGTGTATAAGCCGACCCCCTACTTTTGCCCCCAAAATCTGGGAAAACCTAGTGACTCGTGTATAAGCCGAGGGTGGACCCCAGCACAGGTATACAGCCCCCAGCAGTGTGGTATACAACAGCCTCCCCAGTGGTATATACAGGCCCCAGCAGTGTTACAGCAGCCTTCCCAGTGGTAGTATACAGCAGCAGCCTTCCCAGTGGTAGTATACAGCAGCAGCCTTCCCAGGGGTAGTATACAGCAGCAGCCTTCCCAGGGGTAGTATACAGCAGCAGCCTTCCCAGGCGTAGTATACAGCAGCAGCCTTCCCAGGCGTAGTATACAGCCGCAGCCTTCCAGGGGTAGTATACAGCAGCAGCCTTCCCAGGGGGGTAGTATACAGCAGCAGCCTTCCCAGGGGGGTAGTATACAGCAGCAGCCTTCCCAGGGGGGTAGTATACAGCAGCAGCCTTCCCAGGGGCAGTATACAGCAGCAGCCTTCCCAGGGGTAGTATACAGCAGCAGCCTTCCCAGGAGGGTAGTATACAGCAGCAGCCTTCCCAGGGTAGTATACAGCAGCAGCCTTCCCAGGCGTAGTATACAGCCGCAGCCTTCCCAGGGGTAGTATACAGCAGCAGCCTTCCCAGGGGGGTAGTATACAGCAGCAGCCTTCCCAGGGGGGTAGTATACAGCAGCAGCCTTCCCAGGGGGGTAGTATACAGCAGCAGCCTTCCCAGGGGGTAGTATACAGCAGCAGCCTTCCCAGGGGGGTAGTATACAGCAGCAGCCTTCCCAGGGGTAGTATACAGCAGCAGCCTTCCCAGGGGTAGTATACAGCAGCAGCCTTCCCAGGGGGGTAGTATACAGCAGCAGCCTTCCCAGGGGTAGTATACAGCAGCAGCCTTCCCAGGGGTAGTATACAGCAGCAGCCTTCCAGGGGTAGTTTACAGCAGCAGCCCCAGGTGTATCTACAGCAGCCCCCCCAGTGTATACAGACAGACCCCCCCAGTGGCACTAGCCCCCCATCATAAGAACAGCCCCCCACACTTTGCAGAGCCCCCCCGCTTTGCAGAGCCCCCCGCTGCATAATCTTACCATCCAGGGTCTTCTTCACCGGAGGTCCTGCAGTCCATCCTCGCGCGCTGTGTTCCCGGTCTCCTGTGACCCGGCAGGCGCAGTGGAATGACGTCACCGCGCCGGGTCACGTGAGACCACAACACAGCGCGCAATGATGACTGCAGGACCTCCGGTGAAGAAGACCCTGGATGGTAAGATTATGCAGCGGGGGGGCTCTGCAAAGCGGGGGGGGGCTCTGCAAAGCGGGGGGGCTCTGCAAAGCGGGGGGGCTCTGCAAAGCGGGGGGGCTCTGCAAAGCGGGGGGGGGCTCTGCAAAGCGGGGGGGCTCTGCAAAGCGGGGGGGGGGCTGTTCTTATGATGGGGGACTAGTGCCACTGGGGGGGTCTGTCTGTATACACTGGGGGGGCTGTATGCACGGCTCCCCCTGCCACTGTGATGGGCGGGGGGAGCCGTGCATATCTAATGAGCGGCCCCACGTGACGGGCCGCTCATTCAGCAGCCTCCCCCCGCCTCCTCCAGCCTCTCCAGCACCCGGACACCATAGGATTACCGTATTGACCCGTGTATAAGCCAGAGGGGGTGACTTTTCAGCCCAATTTTTGGGCTGAAAAACTCGGCTTATACACGAGTATATACAGTACTTCTGATAATATTCAAAAAATAGATTTGGAATAACTGAAGAGAGACCTGAATGATTTGTAATCAATTATGTCAAAAATTGCTAAACCATTTTAGTTTGTGGCACATGGACAGCCCAAAAGTGTCTATCTGCATATGTCCCATAATAGTTTTTGTGGTTTTGTGTATCTGCCATTGTATGATGAACAAAAAAAGTACTAAAGAATAGAGAAAATTCATCACTGAATCAGTCACTGCCCTTTGATTTTGGATACTTGTTAAAGATGAAGAACTGTTTAATGGTAGAAGTGTGTTATGGCCACTTTACACGTCCCAACATCGTTTCGATATTGTACACAACGGCACGGGAGCGCGCACTTTTTTGGATGAAATCCAAGATCGCATAGGAGCTGTCACACAGGGCGATATCGGCAGGCAACACAACTGCGATGGCTACGACCCCTTGTATGCGCAAACCACGGAACGACCATTTAACAAGGGAGTGAATAGGAGAAGCTGCTCTCCAAGTCGGTGTTGGGCTGTCACACAGCACAATCCTGCCAGATCGTCCATCCAATATCGGGCAGTTGGAGAGCCTGCACAATTCATCCCCGATATCGTTTTTGCATCGTTCTTGCATCAAATTGCACATTTACACCACACAACGCACGAACGATATCGGGGCCAACGCACGAACCACGTGACTTTTTATCGAAGTTGGACGACGATATCGGGACGTGTAAAGTGGCCATTAGGCTTGTTTCACAATTGCATATTTTGCAATTCGTGTGATTCCGTGTGAAAATGGATGACCACTGATCCATTTTCGTCTCCATTGACTTTCAAAGGTGATGTATGGGACTTGCATGTTCATCCTTAGAGAACACATGTCGCTTAATAATGAGATTTTCCTTCTTTGTATATAAATCAAATGTTTAGATTCTTAATATCATGAAAACATTGTTCTTAATGTTGCTTCTGCAGCTATGTAACGTCAGGAACATCTGCATGTTTGGATGAGAGTATTGGTTATTAAAGGAAATGTGATTATATGCAAGTGCTGTCATCACATATGAGTATGTACAATCGCTGCCCCACATAAATCACAGCAATAAAACAGCCATACTAGGCCAGTTAAACTAGGATTTTATAGGCCCACATAAAGTAGCTGCCCCCACTTTCACATTAGGATGATTTCATTTTATTAGGCAATGGCTGCTTTAAGGTCTTTAGAGCAATAGCAAATAAACCAAAAGGGCTCTTCATGCCTAATATATGACTGAAAAGTATTTATAGGACAAACTACATTTATGCATCGTTATAAAGACATCATGCTGAGGCCGAAACTGAAAAATATGTTCCTTAAAAGTAAGAAGAATTTCAGGACCTTCACTAAATATACAGCCCAATAAAAGAAAGAGTAATTATTTAAAATGTCAAAGTGATTACATCAACCAGTAAATCACTAAATGTCTCTAGAAATCTAGGAGAGAGGGAAACAAATTCATTAACTGACACATGCACTAATTAGAAGAGGAAATCTACATAACACAATCTTCATGTGTTGGGGGGTTTATATTTTGTCTTTCTTTAATTCTATTTAAAATTTCCCACCTGTGGTATAATTTGTACAAATCAATTAATTTATATAACAGCTTTATATTGCTAGTTACTACTCTGTTTAGTTAGGGCGGCTTCACACTGCGGCGTGATCCAGTTCGGGGCTGTCCGGGGTGACCCTGACAGCCGCGGACTGGATCAGCACACAGGACTGGAGGGCTAATTTGCCCTCCGGTCCGGTGTGCAGCGCACGCAGCTACAGCCGCTGACAGGTCAGGACCGCGGGCGCCGTGGTCCTGACTTATCAGCAGCGGGAACTGCGTGCGTCTGCACACCGGACCGGAGGGCAAATTAGCCCTCCAGTCCTGTGTGCTGATCCAGTCCGCGGCTGTCAGGGTCACCCCGGACAGCCCCGGACCAGATCACGCCGCAGTGTGAAGGCACCCTTAGAAAATTTGGGAGAGTAGTTACCTTATCACTTAATACAAATTTAGTTAGAAAATTTGGGAGATTAGTTACCTTATTGCTTAATACAAATTGGAAGAACCTAAAGAAAACAAGACTAAAATTTAAGAACCAATATATATATTTTTTTTCCTGCAGGCGACTCTATAGTTCAGCTTCATTTTTAGAATCATATCAACATAATTATAGAAAAAAGAACAGCATTCATGCCACGTTTATCAGAGTCACACACTTTTTTTTAAACACCCACAGTATTGTTAGAACATGTTTGTCCCTTTACAGTCACATTACCAAAGGTTTCAGCCACTTACCAAAATATAGCATGCAACTATCCATCAACTCTTGGAAAATTAAGCCCTGCCAACATGACCTTTCCACTTTCTGATGTGTTTTTGTTACACCCCACCACTTTTGCAATCTGATTCAACCTATCTAACACAGTTCAGCCTTCACAATCAATGTTCCAGGTTGCATACTGGTGAACGTCTGCTCAGTGTCCTAATATTAATAAATGCACACCATTGTGTTTCATTTCCTCTCTATATTTATCTCCATTTGTCTCTATTTCTTATTTACATCGGAATATTAAAAACTGCATTTTTTGCATATAGTCTAGGGAAATCATCTATGGGCCAAAAAAATATAGTTAATGGCTTCTTCCAATGCAACGGAAGTAGCTCACAAACCCAATCATGTCCCTTTGTCTACAGTCATGGCCAAAAGTTTTGAGACTGATACAAATATTAATTTTAACAAAGTCTACTGCTTCAGTTTTTCTAATGGCAATTTGCATATACTCCAGAATGTCATAAAGAGTGATCAGCTTAACAGCAATTACTTGCAAAGTCAATATTTGCTTAGAAAATGAAGTTTAACCCCCAAAACACATTTCAACATCATTGCAGTCCTGCCTTAAAAAGGAGCAGCTAACATCGTTTCAGTGATTGTTCCATTAACACAGGTGTGGGTGTTGATGAGGACAGGGCTGGTGATTAATCAGTCATGATTAAGTAAGAATGACACCACTGGACACTTTAAAAGGAGGCTGGTGCTTGGTATCATTGTTTCTCTTCAGTTAACCATGGTTATCTCTAAAGAAACACGTGCAGCCATCATTGCACTGCACAAAAATGGCCTAACAAGGAAGAGTATCGCAGCTACAAAGATTGCACCTCAGTAAACAATCTATCGCATCATCAAGAACTTCAAGGAGAGAGCTTCCATTGTTGTCAAAAAGGCTCCGGGCGCCCAAGAAAGACTAGCAAGCGCCAAGACCATATCTTAAAACTGTTTCAGCTGCAGGATCGGACTACCAGCAGTGCCGAGCTTGCTCAGGAATGGTAGCAGGCTGGTGTGAGTGCTTCTGCACGCACTGTGAGGCAGAGACTCTTTGAGCAAAGCCTGGTTTCAAGGAGGGCAGCAAAGAAGCCACTTCTCTCCAGAAAAAACATCAGGGACCGACTGATATTCTGCAAAAGGTACAGGGAGTGGACTGCTGAGGACTGGGGTAAAGTCATTTTCTCTGATGAATCCCCTTTTTGATTGTTTGGGACATCTGGAAAACAGCTTATTCGGAGAAGAAGAGGTGAGCGCTACCACCAGTCTTGTCTCATGCCAACTGTAAAGCATCCTGAAACCATTCATGTGTGGGGTTGCTTCTCAGCCAAGGGAATCGGCTCACTCACAGTCTTGCCTAAAAACACAGACATGAATAAAGAATGGTACCAGAATGTTCTCCAAGAGCAACTTCTCCCAACCGTCCAAGAGCAGATTGGCGCTCGACAATGCCTTTTCCAGCATGATGGAGCACCTTGCCATAAAGCAAAGGTGATAACTAAATGGCTCAGGGAACAAAACATAGAGATTTTGGGTCCATGGCCTGGAAACTTCCCAGATCTTAATCCCATTGAGAACTTGTGGTCAATCATCAAGAGACGGGTGGACAAACAAAAACCAACAAATTCTGCCAAAATGCAAGCATTGATTATGCAAGAATGGACTGCTATCAGTCAGGATTTGGTCCAGAAGTTGATTGAGAGCATGCCAGGGAGAATTGCAGAGGTCCTGAAGAAGGGTCAACACTGCAAATATTGACTTGCTGCATTAACTCATTCTAACTGTCAATAGAACCTTTTGGTACTCATAATATGATTGCAATTATATTTCTGTATGTGATATAAACATCAGACAAGCACAAATAAAAACCAGAGGGCAGCAGATCATGTGAAAATATAATTTTGGTGTCATTCTGAAAACTTTTGGCCATGACTGTAAAATGATAGAAATCCTTAAAATATGCATCTCTTATTTCTTCTCACTTGCTCGTCCTTTTATGTGGCAACGACCTGTTTCCTCTGGGGAAATAGTCTCCACAAGTATTTCATGCTTGGATTGTCGTGGGATTCTCAAGAATTACCATCTCCCCCACTCTAGCTGACTCAATTTATTCCCTAGCATACAAAAAGAACATACCAGTAAGTGAATCTCAAGATAAATATATTGTTCTCTTCAACTTACACTTTGAATTCTGGGCTAAAATTAGTTTGAACTAGGGATTGGATTGTAAAAAAATAAAACTGTTTTTAAAGTTTTTTTTTTAAATCAGCTGCAAATGTTCTAAACTTACATAATGCATGCAAATACTTTTATGCACAACAAAGACAAAAATATTCTGAGTCGTACCTTACATAAGGTCTGGGGGAACAGCTATTCTCCTTGTGGACAATATTCTGCCAGCAGGCAGTGAGGAGACCTAAAGCCACAATGCTCCTCTGGGAAATTGCATATGCAAATTGTCCCTTCAGTGATGAAGTGAAAAAATCTAAGGGTATGTGCACATCTGACGTTTCTGCATCTTTGCAGACCATCCTAAAACCGGTGGAGAATGGCAGAAACTGAGTTTTCTGACCTCAGCAGTGTCCATCGTTTTTTTAGCGTTTTTTGAGCTTTTTCCGACCGGTTTTATAGCGTTTATACAGCGTTTTGTCGGCGGTTTTCTGGCGGTTTTTCTTAGCGTTTTTTGGCCGTTTTTTTGGGCACTTGTAAGCTAGAACCGCTGGAAAAACGCTCAAAAGAAGTCACTTGCTCTATCTTTGAAAACCGGTGGAAAACCGGTGAATAAACTGAAAACGACCAGAACAAAACCGTTCTAATGTAGACAGCGTTTTCTAAACTCCGTTGAGTAGCATGTTAATCCAACCGGTGGCTAGGATTAACATAAATTAACATAAAACTCAGCGGAAACCGCCGACGGAAAACGTTCAAAAACAGCCCACAAAAATACTGATGTGCACATACCCTTATGCCACCAAATAAAGGTAGCAATCCTTAAAGTCATAATCGCCTCTTTAACAAGCCTTTTAATATGACTTAGGCTGGTTTCACATTGCTGTTTTTTCCCTGATCAGGTTTGATCCAGTTTGTGTGTCAAAACCAGGAGTGTCTCCAAAACCCAGAACAGGTGTCAATCTTTCAATTATAGTTTTTCTCTGCAAGTTCCTCTCATGGTTTTGGCACACAAACCTGATCGTATCTGATCAGGGAAAAAACTGTAGTGTGACACCAGCCTTAGGACATGTGCCAGATTAAAACCCCAAACCGCAGACGCTTGTTAAAGAGTCAATTATGACTTTCAGGATTGCTCCCTTTATTAGGGGCACTAAAGTTTGTCTACTTCCTCACTGAAGTGACAATTTGCATGTACCTTACATAACAAACCCTACATTCTTCTTCTTTTCCCTGGAAATCCAACAATGTTCTTCCAGAGTTCCTCCAGGTCTTGGCTTACAAGAGGATAATGGATGCAAAAGGCACGTGCCATACTACTAGCAACAAAACTCCCCTACATGCTACTGATAGGCTTCAGCACCCAGATGTTGACTGCTCACAAACGAGTCAAAAGAATTGAGTATTGTTTGAGCCATCATTTTTTGACGCTGTTTTTAAAATACTTTTAGATGTTGGATAATTGCTTTAAACATTTTGGATTGTATGGGTTCCTTCACTCTTGCTTCCTTTAATTAAATTATGTTAGGAGCATATGAGGATCCAGTACAACTATTGCTAAAGGCTGGAAGTAGCCTTTTTTCGACTTCAAGTACATTTCATACTTCCACAGCAAACTGTGAAAAACAGCATGTTGTCACAGAAAAGAACACTCGCTGGAAATCTTTCAGATTTTTATAGAGGAAAACGATCAGCAGGTTTTCTACTCTATTGTTATTGCTTTTTTTTACATGCAGTGGTGTGTCCTGTACAATCTATTAAGAAAAGTTAAAGTTTCTATACAACGCTATGCTCTTAGGAGAAACCTTTGCTCCTGGGAGGTCTGCAGACAATAGGTCTATGAGCAGAAAGATGCATAAAGAGCTTGTACTTTTTCCCTTTGAAAAACACAAGTAATATGACACGGTAAATAATAAATTAATAAAAGAGAACAGATGATGTGCTTACAAGTAGATAATTTAGTAATTTATTAAAAACATTGATACAAATACAATAATCAGTTATCAGAATTAATTACTTCATCAGACAATGCTTAGGTGTGTGTAATAAAGATTTACTTAGGATTTAATAGATAGCCTCTAAAGGCCACTTTACACACACCAACTTATCTGTCCAACTTCTGACCAACTTGCTGGTTGCAGTGAAAACATGGACACATTGCTCCATTGTACACAGCCACAAAATGGAGCAATGTGTCCATGATTTCACTGCAACCAGTAAGTTGTTCAGAAGTTGGACAGATAAGTTGGTGTGTGTAAAGTGACCTTAACCCTAAATAAATAATTGAAAAAGAAAAACATTATTATTATATAAAAACCTACAAAGAAAAAGTGCATTCCACATAGACAATTTAAAAAATAATAATTTTTATTACCGTATATACTCGTGTATAAGCCGAGTTTTTCAGCCCAAAATTTGGGCTGAAAAGTCTCCCCCTCGGCTTATACACGAGTCAATACGGGGGGGGCTGTGTCCGGGGCTGTGTCCGGGGGCTGTGGAGGCTTCAGGAGGCGGGGGGGGGAGGCTGCTGTATGAGCGGCCCCGTCACGTGGGGCCGCTCATTAAATATGCACTGCTTTCCCCTGTCTATCACCGGCAGGGGAAAGCAGTGCATAACTAATTAAATCCCCCCCAAGTGCTGGCACCTGCCCCCCCTTGTAAGGGCCCCCCCCCCCCGATGGTTATATTACCATTCCGGACTTCTGATCCGCGCCGCTCCTCGCTCCTCCTCGCTGCTCCGTCCGTCTTCTACATCTCGGATCTCCGGCCGTCGCAGGCATGTGACGTCATCGCGCGGCCGGGGATCCCGGATGTAGAAGACGGACGGAGCAGCGCGGAGGAGCGAGGAGCGGCGCGGATCAGAAGTCCGGAATGGTAAGAGAAGCGGGGGGGGGGGCCCTTGCAAGGGGGGGCGAGGGCCGCTGTGTACCCCCAGGGGCTGCTGGGTACCCCCTGGGGGCTGCTGGGGCACCTGCTGGGGACCCCCTGGGGGCTGTTGGTACCCCCTGGGGGCTGTTGGTACCCCCTGGGGGCTGCTGGGGTACCTGCTGGGGACCCCCAGGGGGCTGTTGGTACCCCCAGGGGGCTGTTGGTACCCCCTGGGGGCTGTTGGTACCCCCAGGGGGCTGTTGGTACCCCCTGGGGGCTGTTGGTACCCCCAGGGGGCTGTTGGTACCCCCTGGGGGCTGCTGGTACCCCCTGGGGGCTGTTGGTACCCCCAGGGGGCTGTTGGTACCCCCTGGGGGCTGTTGGTACCCCAGGGGGCTGCTGGTACCCCCAGGGGGCTGTTGGTACCCCCAGGGGGCTGTTGGTACCCCCAGGGGGCTGCTGGGTACCCCAGGGGGCTGCTGGGTACCCCCTGGGGGCTGCTATATGTACCCCTGGGGGCCTGCTGTATACTACTGGGGCTGCTGTATACTACCACTGGGGCTGCTGGGGCTCCTGTATACTACCACTGGGGCTGCTGGGGCTCCTGTATACTACCACTGGGGCTGCTGGGGCTCCTGTATACTACCACTGGGGCTGCTGTGGCTCCTGTATACTACCACTGGGGCTGCTGGGGCTCCTGTATACTACCACTGGGGCTGCTGTGGCTCCTGTATACTACCACTGGGGCTGCTGGGGCTCCTGTATACTACCACTGGGGCTGCTGGGCCTCCTGTATACTACCACTGGGGCTGCTGGGGCTCCTGTATACTACCACTGGGGCTGCTGGGGAATCTGTATACTACCACTGGGGCTCCTGTATACTACCACTGGGGCTGCTGGGGCTCCTGTATACTACCACTGGGGCTGCTGGGGCTCCTGTATACTACCACTGGGGCTGCTGGGGCTCCTGTATACTACCACTGGGGCTGCTGGGGAATCTGTATACTACCACTGGGGCTGCTGGGGAATCTGTATACTACCACTGGGGCTCCTGTATACTACCACTGGGGCTGCTGGGGCTCCTGTATACTACCACTGGGGCTGCTGGGGCTCCTGTATACTACCACTGGGGCTGCTGGGGCTCCTGTATACTACCACTGGGGCTGCTGGGGCTCCTGTATACTACCACTGGGGCTGCTGGGGCTCCTGTATACTACCACTGGGGCTGCTGGGGAATCTGTATACTACCACTGGGGCTGCTGGGGAATCTGTATACTACCACTGGGGCTGCTGTATACTACCACTGGGGAGGCCTGTATACCACACTGCTGGGGTCTGTATACCTGTGCTGGGGTCCACCCTCGGCTTATACACGAGTCAATAGGTTTTTCCAGATTTTTGGGGCAAAAGTAGGGGGGTCGGCTTATACACGGGTCGGCTTATACACGAGTATATACGGTAAGTCAATTAAAATAATTAGAAAAAGTCGCATACAACAGTAGCAGCACAGAAAACTCTGAACTTGTGAAGAAAAAATAAATATTGGTGTACATTATAACTTCAGCATAATATACAAAATGTATAAAAAAGAGAGCCACATGAATAGATAAGTTATATAACACAGTAGGATTCTGAGAGCAACTTGATAGGAAAACAAAAAGAAGAAAAATATATTCCGCCTACCATGTCACAGCTATAGAAATCCACATCGGCGCACGGATGAACAGGGACGGCACACCCCGGTGTAGTGGAAACAAACAGGTAGAGAAAATCCGACATCGGCTCTAAATCTAACATTTAAAAAAAATCAATTTTATTAGCAAAGTTGTTTAAAACACTCATTTTTATAAAAGGTAAAGTGCATGGAGCCCACATCATCCCCTGCACATCTCAGCTGATGTCATCAGCTGAGATTATTATTATTTATTTACATAGAGACATTAGATTCCATGGTGCTTTACATATAGAAAGGGCAGACGAGGACACGTACAATATTTGTGGACAGTCAAATCATACAGGGACAGGAGGGGAGATGACCCTGTCCGTGAGGGCTCACAGTCTAAGAGGGACGGGTGGGGATACAGTAGGAGGAGGTAGTGCCGATCGAGAGACGGTGCGGCAGACCGGGTCTCACCAGGTTGTAGGCTTGAAGGAAGAGCTGGGTCTTCAGGTTTCTTTTGAAGGTTTCCAGGGTAGGTGAGTGTCTGATTCTGGGGCAGAGAGTTCTAGAGTATAGCAGATGCACAGGAGAAATTCTGAGATGTGTATATAAGGCTGGGGTCACACACACAGATATTTGTGCAGATATTGTTCACAGATCTCTGGTTGCAGTGAAATCATGGACAGATTGCTCCATTTGTACACAGCCACAAAATGGAACTATGTGTCCATGATTTCACTGCAACCAGAGATCTGTGACCAATATCTGCACAATTATCTGTGTGTGTGACCCCAGCCAAACAGTGACAATCAAATCTGTGATCTGATCGATGCTGTTTACCCTTTGGATTACGCTGTCAATCACTGACAGTGTGATCCAAACCATCCTGCGAGGATCATGCCGTTCCCATGCCGGAACCGCAGGTCCCGTGAAGTAATCACAGGACCTGCATTCTGTTACCTATTATCACACATTTGGTATTGCCGCATTCAGAAATGCCCGATCTATCAAAATATTAAATCAATTAATCAGATCTTTTAGTTGCGGAATGAAAAAAAAAACCTAAACTCCAATATTATGTTTTTTTGGTTGCCACAAAATTGTAATATAATGCAATAACGGGCGATCAAAACAGCACATCTACCTAAAATGATATCATTAGAAACGTCAGCTCAAGCCACAAAAAATAAGCCGTCACACAGCCCCAGATCCCAAAAAGTGAGGACACTACAGGTTATGGAAAATGGTGACAAAGAGTGATCGTTTTTCTTTAAATTGTGATTGTGATTGTTTTACAGTAAAAGTATACATGTTTGGTATCCAAAAACTCATACTGACCTGAGAATCATACCAACTCATCAGTTTCACCATATAATGAACATGGTGAATAGAAAGAAAAAAAAAAAATCTAATTGCACTTTTTTTTGCAATCTGATCGCACTTGGAATATTTTTCCCATTTTACTATACACTATATGGTAAAATAAATGATTTAATCTGAAAGTACGAATAATTAACGACTAGATTAAGTCCCACAAGAAACAAGCCCTCATATGTCTATATTGGCAGAAAAATAAAAATGTTATGGCTCTTGGAAGAAGGGGAGGGAAAAATGTAAACTGGAAAATGGAAAATCACCTGGGGGTGAAGGGGTTAATCACAGGTAGAATACCTATGATTAAGGACTCCTCTGAGAGTCTGAAAAGCATAAAGTCCATGCACTTTACCTTCTTTTAAAATATGTGTTTATTAACAAGGTTTCTAATAAAATGAACTTCAACGTTGGATTTGGAGACAGTGCTGGATTTCCTCTACCTGTTTGTTTGTGAGAGCAACTACCATAGAATTTTTGCACAGGGGCAAGATTGTAAACAAATACTCACCAAAAACATTAGAGCTCCAAGGGTCTTCACCAAGGATGAAACTCGCGTCATGATGCTCAGTGCCAGTGCAATTACAGTTAGGGCCAGAAATATTTGGACAGTGACACAATTTTCGCGAGTTGGGCTCTGCATGCCACCACATTGGATTTGAAATGAAACCTCTACAACAGAATTCAAGTGCAGATTGTAACGTTTAATTTGAAGGGTTGAACAAAAATATCTGATAGAAAATGTAGGAATTGTACACATTTCTTTACAAACACTCCACATTTTAGGAGGTCAAAAGTAATTGGACAAATAAACATAACCCAAACAAAATATTTTTATTGTCAATATTTTGTTGCGAATCCTTTGGAGGCAATCACTGCCTTAAGTCTGGAACCCATGGACATCACCAAACGCTGGGTTTCCTCCTTCTTAATGCTTTGCCAGGCCTTTACAGCCACAGCCTTCAGGTCTTGCTTGTTTGTGGGTCTTTCCGTCTTAAGTCTGGATTTGAGCAAGTGAAATGCATGCTCAATTGGGTTAAGATCTGGTGATTGACTTGGCCATTGCAGAATGTTCCACTTTTTTGCACTCATGAACTCCTGGGTAGCTTTGGCTGTATGCTTGGGGTCATTGTCCATCTGTACTATGAAGCGCCGTCCAATCAACTTTGCAGCATTTGGCTGAATCTGGGCTGAAAGTATATCCCGGTACACTTCAGAATTCATCCGGCTACTCTTGTCTGCTGTTATTTCATCAATAAACACAAGTGACCCAGTGCCATTGAAAGCCATGCATGCCCATGCCATCACGTTGCCTCCACCATGTTTTACAGAGGATATGGTGTGCCTTGGATCATGTGCTGTTCCCTTTCTTCTCCAAACTTTTTCTTTCCCATCATTCTGGTACAGGTTGATCTTTGTCTCATCTGTCCATAGAATACTCTTCCAGAACTGAGCTGGCTTCTTGAGGTGTTTTTCAGCAAATTTAACTCTGGCCTGTCTATTTTTGGAATTGATGAATGGTTTGCATCTAGATGTGAACCCTTTGTATTTACTGTCATGGAGTCTTCTCTTTACTGTTGACTTAGAGACAGATACACCTACTTCACTGAGAGTGTTCTGGATTTCAGTTGATGTTGTGAACGGGTTCTTCTTCACCAAATAAAGTATGCGGCGATCATCCACCACTGTTGTCATCCGTGGACGCCCAGGCCTTTTAGAGTTCCCAAGCTCACCAGTCAATTCCTTTTTTCTCAGAATGTACCCAACTGTTGATTTTGCTACTCCAAGCATGTCTGCTATCTCTCTGATGGATTTTTTCTTTTTTTTCAGCCTCAGGATGTTCTGCTTCACCTCAATTGAGAGTTCCTTTGACCACATGTTGTCTGGTCACAGCAACAGCTTCCAAATGCAAAACCACACACCTGGAATCCACCCCTGACCTTTTAACTACTTCATTGATTACAGGTTAACGAGGGAGACGCCTTCAGAGTTAATTGCAGCCCTTAGAGTCCATTGTCCAATTACTTTTGGTCCCTTGAAAAAGAGGAGGCTATGCATTACAGAGCTATGATTCCTAAACCCTTTCTCCGATTTGGATGTGGAAACTCTCATATTGCAGCTGGGAGTGTGCACTTTCAGCCCATATTATATATATAATTGTATTTCTGAACATGTTTTTGTAAACAGCTAAAATAACAAAACTTGTGTCACTGTCCAAATATTTCTGGCCCTAACTGTATCTCATCTTTTATTCAAGGCCCCATCCAAGGAGGAGTATCTTTCCAGTCTCAAAATCATCTTCTTTTCATTAACCAACATAAGTCATGTATAATACAATCCCACTGCCTGTAATTCCTGGGCATTACCTTTGAAACTCAGGTAAATTAGGGTTTCCTTCCCCCAATAACATTCTCCCTTCATCAAGCTGGAGTATCTTGTTCATGGTTGTAAACTTCATCCTCCATTAATCTTTGCATGAAGGTTCTTCACAGGGTGGTCTCTACTTTCCCAATGGCGTCCTATGTCCAGTTAAAACACCTGTTTAAAGCAGCATGCCATCTGTCCCTCTGGAACAAGTCAGTGAACTCCTTGGTTGAATGCATAAGGCTGCACATGCGAGTCCTCAGAGACCTTCTTTGATGGTACTTTCCAGTAGACCCTTCCTTTATCTTCAATGGCAGAGGGTGATGACACATGCAAGCCTCTCACCCTAGGGACAACTTTTCAATCTTCACAGAAATCAGTGTCTCAGGAGTAATTCCATGACCAGATCAACCTTCTGGAACTGAGAGACATTTGTCTAGCTCTCCCCCACTGGTCCTACTTACAGACTGACAGCTCTAATATTTTGTCCTATCTGAACTATCAGGGTGGCACGACGAACTCCTCAGCTATCAAGGAAATTTGTTGCTATCTTTAATGGGCAGAGCAAGGTTTACATTCTAAGACTGGGTTCACATTTGCGGACCCCTCGCAGCGTTCTGCGAAGGGGATCCGCAATGTGACCGCAGCGGCCGCCAGCTCCTATCTTTATAATGGGAGCGCACGGTGCTGTGCTTGACTGCGCATGACCGTGCACACCCATTCACTCCCATATGTGATCTGTGCGCAGGCGGGTGCCTGCGCACAGATCACCCACTCTCGTCCGCACCAGGTATGCAACATTTCGCGTCCCTGGTGCGGACGAGACTGTGTGATTTGTGCGTAGGCATCCGCCTGCGCACAGATCACATATGGGACTGAATGGGTGCGCACGGTCATGCGCAGTCAAGCGCAGCATCGTGCGCTCCCATTATAAAGATAGGAGCTGGCGGCCGCTGCGGTCACATTGCTGATCCCCTCCGCAGAACGCTGCAGAGGGGTCCGCAAATGTGAACCCAGCCTAAGGCTCTCTTTGATCCAAAATCCTGGGGGATAAAAGTAGGCTGTGGATTTTATCAGCTGAGATTCCCTGGATCCAGATAAGTGGAATGTGCTCCAAGAGAAAAGGGTGTTCATCCATCAGCTATAACAAAACAAAAAATATAAAACATCACATTTGTTAGGATTAACATTAAAAAATGGGAACAAATAAAATCATGGCAGTAGACATCCAGACATCTGGTCTACGAGTATCAAGAAAAAAACATCTGTTCATGATTAAGAGCATTTTTCTCTAAAGACATAGACCAAATGTCTGGGCATCTACTGCCATGATTTTATTTTTTACCAGTTTTTAATGTTAATCCTACTAAAAATGAAATTACATTTTGTTTTGTTTTGATATAGCGACTGCTGAATGAACATCATTTTCTCGTGCATATTCCATCCATGAACCCGGCCTTAAGCTATCTGACATTCCTCCTTCACTGGTGAGCTAATGATTTTTCACTTTTTCTTCTTCCTCACAAAATTTTGATTCTCCTCCAAGAGGTCATCAGTGTGGCGCCCTGCCATTACAGGTAGCCACAGAACCACCTCAAACATGGATGGATTTCCACAGTAGGTACCACATACACCCAACACCTTCCACCCCAGACCTGTAGGGGGAGCTTCACTTGCTGCCTTAAGCAAGATCCCCTATAAATACTAGTGCTAGGGGTGGAGTTAGTCAGAGTGTGCAGTCGCTAGGAGAACTGTGAAGACGTCCTGGTGTGTCGGAACCTTGCTAGGCCCGAGCCAGTTGACAAGTAATCAGCCTAGCCAGCCTAGCCAGTGTGAGGGTCTAAGAGTGAGGTCAAAGGCAAGGTGGAAGGAGAAAAGTGACAGCAGACTGGGGGCAGAGGAGCCATACCAGTTCACCCCAGAAAGCAACCTTGACACCGGAGTCCGAGTCTGCAGGAGAGCATCTAGTCCAGCAGAAACACCGGTTCACCGAGGAGACTAAGGGTATGTGCACACTGGCCGGGTTAGGGTCGGTTTAGGTGTGTAAACCGCCGGTCGGTTTACAATAAATTTCATGTAAATTTATGTTAATCCAAACCGGCGTTTGGATTAACATTAAAACCTATGTAAACCGACACCCAGTGTCCACACACCGGCGGTTTACACATGCTCATCCGTTGCTAACCCGCTGGGTTCCCAGCGGGTTAGCAACGAATGAGCATGTTCTATAAACCGACCGGTTCTGCAGCGGCTGCAAGCAGAATCATGTACTGCTTCCAGCCGCCGCAACACCGCCGGCGCTAACCCGCTGTGCACCCGCCCGGCACCCGCCCGTCACCCGCCGCACATACCCGCCAGGATGCCGGTGGACGGCTCCGGAGCTTCCTGGCGGGTCCGCCCAGCCGCCGCCGACCAACCCGCCGGCCAGTGTGCACCTACCCTTAGGTCTCCCGGACACCCTTGCAGCAACCAAGAAGGGAGCCAAGCACTGCAGGAGAAATGACAGCGGTAGTCCACACAGAGGTTTCCCACCACACAACACAGGTGACAGAGATACAGAGGAGGCCAGGCCCAGTTTTACACGGGTCAAAGGTTTCAGCAAGGGAAAAAGCAACAAGGAGGCCTTATACCCACTCACTGTGAAGATCCAGAAGTGTTTCCTGACCACAGAAGTGTGCCCTGGACAGTATCTTAAATATCACCAGTAAAGGTACAGAAACAACTTCCAGTGTGTGTGTCCGCTTCTCCAACCTTGACCCTGTCCAACTCAGAGACTGTAGCAGTGGCCGGGCTTCCTAGCCACCTCCCTGTGCAAATCCCCATCACCTCATCACAAACCCCGGGGACTCTGCTCCGCCTCTGGGAAGCTATACCATCCAGCTGCCCATCCATCATCCCCGGAGACCCACAGCAGCGCTGGTGCCATCACCAGAAACGATAGGCGGCGTCACAAGACATTTATTCTTTTTATTCCTTTAATTTTTCCCCAATTTTCAGTTGACCACCAGGGGTACAGGTCCGGGCAGGCTACCAATGACATCCCCCTCAACTCCACTCAACGAGTTCCCATAGACAAAAAAAAAAAAAAAAAACCGCAAAAACTGTATAAATGTCACACAAAAAGGCGCTCTGCTGTAAAAAATGTAAATGGCAAGTGCCGTGACAAAAACAGGGCCTTTTGGTTTATACGTTTTTGCAAAAAACGTACAGTAAGCTGCCTCACCAACTCCACGGTAAGCCCTGGTAGAGACAGTCCTAACTCTGTCCCTAGATGCTACGTTAAAAACCTGCCAGTGTGTACATACCTCTGGGCAGGGTGCGGGAGAGCAAAGGAAAATCTCACCTTGTAAGGGTGTGTGGCAGGCAGCTCTGTGTGCAGACTTCATAGGGGAGGGGCAGGTGCCTCCAATTTCTGCTGTTACCAGCAGGGGTGAACATGAAGCCAAAGAATATGAGTCTGCACACATTGTAAGCAGCAGTGTGAACTGCGACCAATCCTTTGCTCTCCCGCACCCTGCCCAGAGGTATGTACACACTGGCAAGTTTTTAACGTAGCATCTAGGGACAGAGTTAGGACTGTCTCTACCAGGGCTTACCATGGAGTTGGTGAGGCAGCTTACTGTACGTTTTTTTCAAAAACGTATAAACCAAAAGGCCCTGATTTTGTCACGGCACTTGCCATTTACATTTTTTACAGCAGAGCGCCTTTTTGTGTGACATTTATACGGTTTTTGCATTGTTTTTTTTCATGTTTTTGGTGGGGATTGGTCGCAGTTCACACTGCTGCTTCCAATGTGTGCAGACTCATATTCTTTGGCTTTGAGTTCCCATAGACCCCTGGGTAAATCATCAGTCAACTTTATCTTTGCTACAGTACTCCAGTCGTAGACGTCTTTGTGTAGCAGCTTAATCTGAAGGTCCTAACCAATGAGTCCCTTCGCTCTGGGAACGCTGAACTTCTCACTGAAAATCTTCTCTCCTTTTCTCCTGTGCTCTCAAGCATATCGGAGCAGAATGTTCCAGGGATCATGACAGCTCCACACTGCGCTTCCCAGGCATGGTACCTGGACTGCATTTAGTTTGTAGTAGATGCCCCTTCCTATTCTCCATTATCTTTTTCCAAAAAGTCCATTGTTCTAGACCACTCATTTGTGATTAACTGCGGAGCTATTAAAACAAAAGTTCTGAGATCTAAGGCTAAGTGCCCACTGTGCGTTTTTGTTGCATTTTTTGCTGCTTTTCTGCACCACAAATGCAGCACCCACAGCTGTAACTTGAAAGTTTATGTGTTTTCCCAAAGATGTACCCATTTGTGCGTTCTTGGGTGCTGCATTTTTGGCGCAGAAATCACTAGCATTTTTTTTAATGTCCCTGCAACTAACTTGCCACTTTTGGGCTGCGTTTTCCCCATAGACTCCATTCTAACCCTCCTCTCCTCTCCCCCCACCTCCCCAAAAAAAACACCACAAATAGATGGGTATTCCCACAGTCTGTTTGTGGTGCTGTTTTCATGCAATTTACAAAACAAAAAAAGTACTAATACTCACCCTCCTTGGCCAGCCCATGGTGATTCTCAGTGATCCTCAGTCTGCACACCGGCAGTAGGACCTATCAGAGCCAGAGACTGTGCATCATATGATAGGCTGAGTCACGTGGTGCAAGGTCCTGGCTGGTGGATAAAGATATCTCCCAATGCTGAACGGAGGAAGAATCAGCAGGCTTGATGTGGGCGGTGAGAAATTGTCTGTGTCTGTCTGTCTCTGTATGTGTCTGTCTGTGTTTGTGTGTCTCCTTAATTGTGCTGCATTTTTGTGCTGCATTTGTATGTGCACAAACGCAGCACAAACGCAATAGGTTTGTGCTGCTTTTGGTGCATCTGTGCACATACAACCACAGCACAAAAATGCCACACACAAAAAATAAGCACAATGGGCACTTAGCCTAAAAGTCTGTTTCATTCTGTTGTCCAGAACATGTTAAAGGCATACAAGCCTCCATATGCCAATGTCTGCTACTATATTTGAAGGCTATGTTTTTGGAGGTGCAAACAGAAGATTTGCACTCAATGTTGTCTCCTATTCCTAAGATTTTTTTTCCATTCTCCAGTCTGATCACAGATATCAGGCTCTTCTCCTTGACAGAAAATGTTTCTGTGCTTTCCATCCGATTTCAACATATATTAGCTTGTCACAAGCACGCTAAGGCTGGTTTCGCGCTGAAATTTTTTCCCTGATCAGGTTTGTGTGCCAAAACCAGGCAAGGAACCAGGAGAGGAACTTGCAGAGAAAAACTATAATTGAAAGATTGACACCTGTTCTGAGTTTTGGAGACACTCCTGGTTTTGACACACAAACCTGATCGAACCTGATCAGGGAAAAAACTGCAGTGTGAAACCATCTAAGCTTTTCCACCAGGAAGACCTTAACTATGCCCCTTCTCACATGCATCTAGGGGAACACTGGGCCTCAGCTCTCTTCTTTCTGTGCATCTTTTTCGGGAAACAAAAGAAGCTGCACACAGGACTTATCAATTCAGATCAGCGGTTTTATTGTGCCCAAGTGCACATAGCAGGGTGTGGGTAGCGGGTGGGAGGCGGCGTGAAACGCCGTTGTAACACCACCCCCCGTCCTCCCACCCGCTACCCACACCCTGCTATGTGCACTTGGGCACAATAAAACCGCTGATCTGAATTGATAAGTCCTGTGTGCAGCTTCTTTCTGTTTCCCGAAGAAACAGCAGCTTTGACTTCTCGTCTCTTTTCAACAAGAATAAACAACTACTACTTAAAATGAATCTATGCCTCAAGAAATAATTTATCTAAGGCTGCGTTCACATACAGCATATTGCCCGCGTATACCTGCATTTACACGGCGCTTTTGAGCACTCGCGTAAATGCAGTGCCAACAAAGCTGGATACGCCTTTCAGCAAAGCTATTGCTTTTGCTGAAAGGCATGCAGATCCCATGTTAACCGCGTATTCTTGGGCACGTGCTTTCACTGCAAAAGTGTGCGCACGCAAATGAATTGACATGGCAATTCTTTGCGCTTTTTTTGTTGCACTTTTCCATAGCCTACATGTTAAAATGGCCTCGGGAAAAGCACAGCGTCTGAATACAGTCATGTTTTTTTGTGCATAAATGCACCACCGCACAATACATGGCAGAATACGCAGCGTCTGAACGCAGCATAAGGCTGGTTCACATATGTGTTTTTCTGCATCCTGCGGCTATTCGGCAACAACCACATCCATTTTTAATTGTAAAACCTGATTCAACCAGATATCACCGTACTGGTATTATAACATCCATCAGCTGGATTCGGTTGTTACACCCAAGGGGCGTAGAGGTATTTAAGTGAACTCACTGGACCACTGGTGGAGTAGTGGTAGCTGAATACCCGAGACAGCAAGAGGCAGGAGAGTAACTTCGAATAAACCAAGGATATTTATTTAGAATAAAAGAACACAAAGGATAAACGCCCGAGGGAGATGACCCTCTGGATTGTGACACCAAATTCTCCTGGAGAAGCAACCAGTGATGGAACCCCTATAAAGGGATTATCCCTCACAGCCCTTAGAAGTCTAAATGCCACAAATCCAGGACCGAGAGGCGACTCATACAGACCATAACAGTAAGTTGGGAAGACTGAGAAATTCCATCTCTGTATGTGAAAGAATTGTGGCGCCCGCAACGAGTGCGTCACAGGAGGGTATTGCATCCCTGACTGAAGATGCAATATTCTCTGCCTCAGTAGTGACATGGTTAAATTCAGAGCTCCATACCCTACATGCATTCACTAGTATAGAGGGCCAATAAGGTCCTGGTGGGCGGAGTGTAGGAGTAGAGTGTAGGAGAAGTAGGAGAAGGAGAAGTGGAGTGGTCGGGGAGGAACGTAGGAGAAGAGAGCTCTGCACAGTTCCGTGCGCCCTGCAGACCAACCTACCGGTTGGCGCCACTACCCGGTGCCCCAAGACCGGAACCTGAGCGACTATCTATGGGTAAAAATACACTCGCGCCCATCAACAACCAGATCACTGGTTCCGAAGCTGAGCAGTTGTTCATCACTACCCAGCAAACCAGCAATGAAGGAACGCTTCTTAGGAGCACCTCACTTCGGCCGCGACTAGAGCCATCTTGCCAGCGGAGTACCCACCAAAAGGAATTTGGCTCCCCTCACACCGGGCTGTATACACGCAGGACAGGGAACTTGAAGTAGCCCCCTTGTACCCGAACTTTGTACACTAAGGCGACGTCGGCAATCAAAAGTAGCACAGAATAGAAACAGAGGAACACCGTGGAGCTCTGAAACAATACTGGTTGTTGCTGAGACCACCCAGTCCGTTACCCGCTAACTGTATACCCTGTATTGCCTACCGGTTACAGTAAAAGACCCGTTACAGAGAACTCTGGTGTCTGTACTTCTTCAGAACTGTTTTAACTCCGTGTGCTAAGAAGCACTGAGCTGCCACACACCACCGAGAGCAGCTCCTGGCCCTGGGGACTCCCGCTCGTCCTGTGGAGAGCATCCCATCTTGCTGCCGAACATCCCCCGGAGGCCCAAGCAGGGCCGGTGAAATCACCGGAATTCCTGCAGGTGGCGTCACGACAAGAATATAAACCCATTATCTGTTCAACCATCCCCTATTGATTTGGACCACCGGGCCCCACAGCCGCAGGCGCGGTTCCGTGACAGGAGAAGCAAACGCCTGCGACGTGAAGACCCGGCCACGGTGAGTCAGAATCGTGGCAGCTAAATGCAATCCTGGAAAGGCTGATCCAGCCAGAAGAGGAATCCGTAAAATCTAGTGCAAACCTGGAGAGGCATGAAGTGGGATTCGGAATATCCAGAGAGATCCAGGGATAATAGACTGCTTGCAGAGGATTCTGTGGAAAGAGAGACATAAGCATAATGCAGAGCAAATTAAGCAACAGTCTTCTAGTGCAGAGCACTGCAGGTGGGGGATCTGGACACAAACAACATTCCTAAGGAATGACCACATTGCCCAGGCACCTGCCATAAGGGGAAGGTGCCTTATATACTCTAGACTTCCAGTAATTAGACTGAGAGGCTTAACGGGAAACAGGTGTGCAGGTCCTTTAAATGTTATCAGGGTATGTCGCGCATAGTCTAAACCAGGGGTCTCAAACACGCGGCCCGCGATGGCTTCACACTGCGGCCTGAGGCACCACGGAAAGTTAAGCATGCACCGGTTCATTGTACAGGCAGGGAGCCGCCGCTGTACCCATTTTATTGTGACTTCCGGGTACCACTCAAACAAGCTCCGAGTCCCTCGCTCCTGTACATCTATGCAAGCAGGCAGCCGGTGGACCAATCAGGATCCTGCAGCTGACATCATACACCGACGTCAGCTGCAAGCTTCTGATTGGCCCGCCAGCTTGCATAGATGTACAGGAGCAAGGGACTCTGTTCTTCTCTGAACGGCACCCGGAAGTCACAATAAAGCAGGTACCGCGGTGGCTCCCTGCCTGTACAATGGACCGGGGCATCGTTAAGGTGTGTGTGAGTGAGAGGTAGAAAGAGAGTGCGTGAGTATGTTTGAGTTTGTGTGTATGTGTGTGAGGGTGTGTGAATATGTCTGAGTGTGTGTATATGTATGTGAGTGAGTGTGTATTTGTATATGTGTGTGTGAATATGTCTGAGTGAGTGTGTATATGTGTAAGTGTGTATATGTGGCGCCCCTCTGGCTAGGCGCCACAAAGAAGTATTACACTTTACAAATATATGTGTTCCTCTGTAAGTTGTCAGTTTAGGGTTTAACCTGTGGAGTCTCAAGTTACACACACACAGAGGACTAGGCCACCTTAGTATAGAGGGACTGATTCAGTAAGTCCCAGGGGGTGAAGCCTAGGCTAGAGTGGGAAAACCAGGAAGTTAGGAGAGTTTGAGTTTCAGTCAGTGCTGGGAAGGCAGTCAGTGAGGACGCGCCTGACAGTTCTGCGACAGGAGGGATCCCCATCTCTAAGCGGGGGCCCAGGACAGAAGGAGACGGACCAAAATAGGTTGGAGCCGGCTGGTAACGTCTGGGGAACACCGGTGACACGGAAGTCGAGGCGGTCAGCAGTTTATCTCTGGCCGCAAACCAACGAGCTGCGGGTCCATAATCACCGGGTAGCCATTAGCGCCACAAGAAGGTACCTCGCCCCTCAGGCCCAAAATATATCCAAGATCACAGGAGCATCGGTCCGGATTCCGGTGGCAGGAGGTCCTGCCATTTACATCTCCCGTCCGTACCGGTAAAGGAAATCTGTGCTCCACTGTGGGAGATCAGGGGACTGGCGGGAGAGCTCTGGAAGGGTGGTGAAAGACAGAGAAGAGCAGATTAGACCCCAAAAGACTTGAGAATGAACATCTGGAGACTCCATAAGGGGACCCTGAACCGGCAACAGTCACCCATTAAACAAGACTGTACCGTGTTTCACCTTATCATCTGCCGGTACCCAGTAAAGTGGAGTTGGCGTTAAACTGGTCTCTGTCATACTTCTCGCCAGTGCCCGGAGGGCTTCAGCATCACCAGCATCTCACCAGAGGGGTAAGAACAACCACCACTACTCCCCTCATTCCCCTCATTATCCTCCATCACTGCTGCCCTGGGGTAAAAGCTCCACCTGTGGGGAGCTGGACCACACTGAGCTGCAACCTCCATCATCTCAGCGGCCGGCCTTCAGCGCCGGTACCCAAATTACCGGAAACCACAGGTGGCGTCACGTACCCCAGTAAATATTCCCTTCTCCTTCCCCTCCACACCAAACAAATGATAACCAGGGCACGAAACCGGGAACCCAACCACCCGTGATTTCCCCAGTTCAATCCATCAAACCCAGGCCCGGTATCTGAGTACCCCTCGCCCTGGGCTCATCATATATGTATGTGAGTGTGTATATGTGTGTATGTGTGTGTGAATGTCTGAGTGTGAGTGTGTAAATGTGTGAGTGTATAAGTGAGTATGTGTAAATGTGTGTGAATGTATGTATATGTGTGTGTGTGAGTGTGTATGTGTTTGTGTGAATATGTCTGACTGTGTGTAAATGTATGTGAGTGTGTGTGAGAATATGCCTGAGTGTTAATATGTGTGTACAGTTAGGGCCAGAAATATTTGGACAGTGACACAAGTTTTGTTATTTTAGCTGTTTACAAAAACATGTTCAGAAATACAATTATATATATAATATGGGCTGAAAGTGCACACTCCCAGCTGCAATATGAGAGTTTCCACATCCAAATCGGAGAAAGGGTTTAGGAATTATAGCTCTGTAATGCATAGCCTCCTCTTTTTCAAGGGACCAAAAGTAATTGGACAATGGACTCTAAGGGCTGCAATTAACTCTGAAGGCATCTCCCTCGTTAACCTGTAATCAATGAAGTAGGTAAAAGGTCAGGGGTGGATTCCAGGGGTGTGGTTTTGCATTTGGAAGCTTTTGCTGTGACCAGACAACATGCGGTCAAAGGAACTCTCAATTGAGGTGAAGCAAAACATCCTGAGGCTGAAAAAAAAGAAAAAATCCATCAGAGAGATAGCAGACATGCTTGGAGTAGCAAAATCAACAGTTGGGTACATTCTGAGAAAAAAGGAATTGACTGGTGAGCTTGGGAACTCTAAAAGGCCTGGGCGTCCACGGATGACAACAGTGGTGATCGCCGCATACTTTATTTGGTGAAGAAGAACCCGTTCACAACATCAACTGAAGTCCAGAACACTCTCAGTGAAGTAGGTGTATCTGTCTCTATGTCAACAGTAAAGAGAAGACTCCATGACAGTAAATACAAAGGGTTCACATCTAGATGCAAACCATTCATCAATTCCAAAAATAGACAGGCCGAGTTAAATTTGCTGAAAAACACCTCAAGAAGCCAGCACAGTTCTGGAAAAGTATTCTATGGACAGATGAGACAAAGATCAACCTGTACCAGAATGATGGGAAGAAAAAAGTTTGGAGAAGAAAGGGAACGGCACATGATCCAAGGCACACCACATCCTCTGTAAAACATGGTGGAGGCAACGTGATGGTATGGGCATGCATGGCTTTCAATGGCACTGGGTCACTTGTGTTTATTGACATAACAGCAGACAAGAGTAGCCGGATGAATTCTGAAGTGTACCGGGATATACTTTCAGCCCAGATTCAGCCAAATGCTGCAAAGTTGATTGGACGGCGCTTCATAGTACAGATGGACAATGACCCCAAGCATACAGCCAAAGCTACCCAGGAGTTCATGAGTGCAAAAAAGTGGAACATTCTGCAATGGCCAAGTCAATCACCAGATCTTAACCCAATTGAGCATGCATTTCACTTGCTCAAATCCAGACTTAAGACGGAAAGACCCACAAACAAGCAAGACTTGAAGGCTGCGGCTGTAAAGGCCTGGCAAAGCATTAAGAAGGAGGAAACCCAGCGTTTGGTGATGTCCATGGGTTCCAGACTTAAGGCAGTGATTGCCTCCAAAGGATTCGCAACAAAATATTGAAAATAAAAATATTTTGTTTGGGTTATGTTTATTTGTCCAATTACTTTTGACCTCCTAAAATGTGGAGTGTTTGTAAAGAAATGTGTACAATTCCTACATTTTCCATCAGATATTTTTGTTCAACCCTTCAAATTAAACGTTACAATCTGCACTTGAATTCTGTTGTAGAGGTTTCATTTCAAATCCAATGTGGTGGCATGCAGAAACCCAACTCGCGAAAATTGTGTCACTGTCCAAATATTTCTGGCCCTAACTGTATATGTGAGTGTGTATGTGTGTGAGGGTTAGTATGTGTGTGTGAATGTCTAAGTATGTGTGAGTGTGTGCATTTGTATGTGTGAGTGTATATGTGTGTGTATGTGTGTGTATATGTCTGAGTGTGTGTACCGTATAAGTGTGAGTGCGTGTGTATGTGTGAGAGTGTGTATGTGTGTGTCTGTACGTATATGTGAGAGTGTATGTGTGAGTGTGGGTACAGGGCTCACCACCCCACTTACTTGCCTCAGACTCTTCCACTCACCCACGTCAGACTCTTCTGCCCACCCACCTCAACATCTTCCGCCCACCCACCTCAGTCTTCCTGCTGTTGCAGGCAGCCTACGGGGGTCTCAGAATCCCGCCCTGTCACCGCTGTGGAGGGCGAGTGAGGCCCTTAGAGCAGTGAGGAGGAGTCGCTGCCGGACGTCATCAGGGGAAGATCCCGAGGTGGAGGACCAGGCAGCTCATTGCTGGCGTTGGTATGGTACTGTAACTTAAGCGTCGATTACTGGGTCTGGCGGGAGCACAGCAGCACAGACAGTGAGGCAGGGTCCAGGCACTGAGGAGGGTGTGCACTGGGCTCTGTGTGCACTGTGGGCTCTGTGTACACTAGGCTCTGTGTGCACTGTGGGCTATGAGGGCTCTGTGTGTGCTGTGTGCACTGGGCTCTGTGTAAACTAGGCGCTGTGGGCTCTGAAAGCTCTGTGCACTGTGGGCTCTGTGCGCACTGGGCTCTGGGCTCTGTGACCAGGATGGGGACATTAATGCTAGAAGAGGACCAGGATGGGGGCATTACTTCAAGAAGGGGACCAAGATGGGGACATTACTACAAGAAGAGGACCAGGATGGGGATATTACTACAAGATGAGGTCCAGGATGGGGACATTAGTACAAGATGAGGTCCAGGATGGGGACATTAGTACAAGATGAGGGTCAGAATGGGTGACATTAATATACAATGGGGACCAGTATGGGGACATTACTACAAGAAGAGGACCAGGATAGGTGACATTAATATACAATGGGGACATTCCTACAAGAAGGGGACCAGGATGGAGACATTCCTACATAAAGGAGATTAGGGTGGGGACATCCCTACAAGAAGATGATCAGGATTTGGGCATTACTACATTGAGCAAAAAATTCTGGTATTGCTAAAATGTCACTTAGACCTACAATGAATACGGCCCCCCGATATGAATTTTTTGCTATGTGAGGCCCACCAACCCAGCGAGTTTGAAACCCCTGGTCTAAACAGCCTCCCAGGAGACCTGCCAAGCAGACTTAGGCTCCTGGATGAGAATGAGGCAGATGGCTGCACAGGTCCACAGGCAGGGTGATCAGTAGAAGGCATGGCATGAAGGTAAGCAGAACTAGTGGATCTGCATGATGAGCGCCAGTCTCCATGTTCAGCAGAGACTGAGACGTAGCAGGGACAGAGCAGATGAGGTGCATAGAGCTTCAGGGTAGACACCGGTCTCCCTGCTTTTGCAGTCATTCAGCAGGCATAAATAAAACTAAGCAGCTGGGGGGTGGCAGCCCACAGCTTTCTGCTTTATTTTTGCTGAGAATGAAAAATACGGGAGACCACACACATTTTCTTTCTCCCATTATTTTACAGACTATGGTGGAAGGTTGGCTGCCATACATTAATGTATATGGCAACCAATTGTAGACACCGGTACAGATTGTGTGGGTGCACTCTGAGTGCAACAGCCAATCACAAACGCTGTCACAAAGTGTGAGCGTCTGTGAATGGCCATGGCAGTTTAGTGCAGTGAATATTTATAAAGCTTAAGAAGCGGCCCCATAAGCAGAGAGTGGGGGAGTAGGAGACTGATAAGCTCTAATTGTCTATCTGTCTATCCACCATCTAGTGAAACCTACATGCTCAGTGAAACCTACATGCTCAGTAGGCATAATGGATCCAGTTTTGCCGGATCCTGCCTGATTCCATACAACTGGATCCAGTGCCCCTTGATTTTCATTTTAATTTATGCTGAATCATACTGAATACGGTATGATTGTAGAGAAAACTATTATCAAACACCAGGAACACAGTGCAGCAAATTAGCATATGTGCAGCACAGCATCACTAAGTGGGGTTGAGTTTCTTTTTATTACTCACCTGTGGGTCTAAACCAAACCCTCCCCCCTCCCTCCCTGCGAGTATAAAGCAGGCAGTGGCACAGGACATCTGACATCGTGCAGGGTCAGAGCGCAATGTCAGGCATCCTATGTACTCATCACTCCCTCCCGCTTTTGTCTCCGGCTTCTCATTGCTTTTCACTGCTTCTCCTCGCCCGGGTCACAGGAGAAGGCCCCACCCCCTCCAGTCTGTACGCATCCCCAGTCTCCTCACAGTCACAGACCGCAGTAAGATGTAGGATAGGAGACCAGGACACTTCCCCGCTACTATGACAGTGATGACAATAGCGGCCATTTGTCTCGGTCTCCTCTCCAGCATCTTCCCGATGTCTGTGAGAGGAGAGGAGACCACACAGACTATAGGGGGCAGAGCCTTCTCCTGTGACTGGGTAAGGAGAAGCAATGACAAGCAGTGAAAAGGCGGAGATGAAAGCGAGAGGGAGGAAGGGAGGGAGTGAGTGATAAGCACATACGAGTCTGACATTGCGCTATTACCATGCACGATGTCAGACATCCTGTGCCACTGTCTAGTATATACTGACAGGAAGAGAGTGAGAGGGGAGGGAGTGAGGAAGCAGGGAGGGTATGGCTTAGAGCCCACAGGGGAGTAATAAAAAGAAACCCAACCCCACATAGTGACACTCTGCTGCACACATGCTAATTTGCTGCACTGTTTCCCCGGTGTTTGATAACACTTTTCTTTGCAATCATACATGTAATCATTGAAGTAAAGGTATGATTGCACTGGCTTCACTTTAGAGCACTTAAAACCTGCTAGTTGGTTCTCTTTAAGACTATCAGATGTTCCTGCAGATCTGACAGCGTTGGCAATTTTCTGAGTTTCATCAAAATTTCAGACATTGTTCCCATGAAGGAATGCAGCAAGGTTCCCTTTGTTGGGGACCACAGACAAAGGGATAGAGCCTTGAGGTCCAAAAGAGAGCATATGTAATAATAATAATAATATAATATTTATTCATTTATATAGCGCTATTAATTCCATAGCATCTTTATCTTATGTATCTTTATATAGACACTAGCTGTGAGCCCGATGCAAATGCATCGGGTGTCTAGAATATTTTTAATTTTTTTTTTAGATTTTCAAATAATAATCCAATTATTCCAATGACATCTTTACACCAACCTGCAAGTGTAGCGACTCGCAATGGCCTCGCGGCCATTGCTCGCGCTACACAGCGAGTCGCAATAGATCCCCATTGAAAGTATAGGGGGAGTTGCGACAGGTGCGGCGACTGAGGTAGCGACTCGCAATGGCCTCGCGGCCATTGCTCGCGCTACACAGCGACTCGCAATAGATCCCCATTGAAAGTATAGGGGGAGTTGCGGCAGGTGCGGCGGCTGAGGTAGCGACTCGCAATGGCCTCGCGGCCATTGCTCGCGCTACCTCAGCGGTAAATCGCTAAGTTTGTGGCCGAGCCTCTGGTTCTATTTTCGGCCAGCGACTCGCAATGGCCGCTTCGCGGCCATTGCTCGCGCGTGGTGACGTCACATAGTGACATAGCCACGGCGTTTTCGGGGTTCGACACGATTTTGCCTACGGCAATTATAGAGTAGATTGCTCATTGTCACAGGCTACCATATTGCAATATCGCAGTATTTTGTAGGTCGCGATACGTCGCTCTTCTCCATCACTGGGCTACGATGCAGCAGAAGGATAAAGCTAGTTTTGCTGTTTTGTACCCAGATTTGTAGCCCCAGCCTTAGGAAAGCCAGGATAAATACTGTACAGCAGCTACATATATCACATTATTAGTGAAATACAGTGGTAAATATGTTGAAAAAACACATTACATTAAATAATAGTTATGGGAAATCTCTGTAGATAGCAATATGTACTCCAGATATTTGTTTATTCCTCATATATTGGTCTGGGTTTAGAAAAAAGTCACAGTAGCGAAATTATTGGTGTCATGGTAGCAGCTGCCACTGAAATTAGCTGTAGACTCTTGCAGTCACATCTTAGCCTCCCATTAGATACACTGATATACTCTAATATGTGAGAAGAATCATTTTTATTTGAACTCCATTATCAAAATTATTCTTCTACCATGCATGAAAATTGTATGCTCTGCAAGAAAAATACATAATAAGCACTCAGTTGCATAACACATTTGTATAATAATAAAACTGACTTCATGACAATATTCACATGACCATTTTAGCAGCTTATATGAAAAATGAATTTTATTATTCAAAAATTAGATCTGGTCCAATCAGAGGACAGCATCTAAAGCAAAGTATTTACATTTACTCAGTCCTTTTGAAGAAATGTCATTCCATAATATGAAATATATTTCAGTAGTCATATGTGCAAAATAATATTTGTCTACTGTATGTGTATTATATGATATATGGAATTACAATATGGCTATAAAGCTAGACTGAATAGCCTAAATTATATGTGCGACTGACCATTACACTTCTATCAGCTTCCATGACATCCCAATCCAAAACTATGGATGTCCATATGAATTTGACTCTTGTACAGTGGCTACAAAAGTCTCCTCCAATTTTCTGTGAAACTGTTACATTAAGATTTTGGATTGTGCCTTTTGGAATTTTGCCAAATTTTAGTAATAAAGGCATTTGTAAGGTCAAGAGGGAGTTTGGATGAGAATTTGTAGCTTAGGGTGGAGGCACACTGGCATGCGTGAAAATCGGTGCGTATTTGATGCACGACAGTTATGTGAGTGCTTTCTGAATGGTTGTGCAAGTGTGGTGCGAGAGCAATGAGTTTTTAACATGGTCTTTCTCATGGTGTATAAAGTGAGAAAAGAGTAGTTAGATAGAATAGGTAGATCGGGCTTACCCGTCTCCCGCCTATTAAGATACTTGCATATTCCCTGCACTGTCAGACAAACAGCTAATCACTGAGGCTCACATTATCTGACAGCCTCTGTGATTGACTGTTGTAGTCAGACTGGATTTCCTCAATCTGGATGTTGATTCTGCTTGGCTGCCATACACGTTAGTGTATGGCAACCAACCTATCGTTATAGGGTGTGAAATAAATAAATGTTTAAAAAAATGTGAGGGGCTTTGGAGCATTTTTAAGTCTAGCCCAATGAAAGCAGACAGTTGCAAGCAGACACTCTCAGATGCCTAATTTTCCCTTGCCTGATAAAAAAAAAAATGTGCAAGCTCTGCCCTATTTTTAATTGCCATCCAAGGTTGAGGGACAATTGTTTAGGGATCCCCCATGCTAAAGAATAGCAGACCGCAGTCATCGCTGAAAATGGCGCATTTATAATAAGTGCCATTTTCAAACACCTTAGCAGGCTCTTCCAGCGGCCCTGGTGGCAGGTGGCATGCTGGGTAATAAAGGGTTAATACCAGCTTTGTTTTACTAGCTGGTATTAAGCCCGAGATTCTTAATGTCATTCCAAGTTAGACCCGGCCATTAAGCATCTCCAATAAAGGGTTAAAAAAGGCACCACACAGAGAAAAAATACTTTATTATAAATCGATACATAGACACACTTAGGAACTCCATCTTTATTACTTCCCCTTACAGCCCTCCACGATCTTGGTCTTCTGTCTTCCGTCTTCTCTATTCTACAAATGATGTGGCATCTGCTACATCACACTCCCTGTGCTGTGTGATCACTGACTGTGGGTGGTAAGCGGTGATGTCACTGCTGACACCATTGCCATAGTTACCAAATGAGCGGTTACAATAGCAAAGATGATGCCCATGTCACCGCGGCTCCAGTATGAGCGGCGCATAGAGGAGATGCTATGGCAACAGACCGGTAACTCTGCTGTCATCACAGCTCCAGTATCTGTCACACATACAGGAGCTGTGATGACAGCAGAGTTAACACCTTACTTACCGGGTCTGCTGTCACTGCGGCTACTCTATGTGTCTGTCTGTGTGTGTCTTTGTGTCTCCCGAAAATGAAGCAAAAAAGCAGCACAAACAGATGATGCATTTGTGATGCTTTTTTGCAAAAGGAGAATCCATTTTGGTGCAGATAATGCATCAAAAACGGATCAATAAAAAACGGACCACAAACTCTCTGGCTGAACTTAGCTTTAGGGGGGGTTTATAGCACTTGACTATTTGTCAATCAGCTATTTGTTTGCCAATTGGCGTTTGCTAAGTAGCCTGTTTTTAAATACGGTAAACATAATCTCTTATTTGCACAGAACAATCAGTATTCCATCTTTACAAATGTACTGCCTGTGTTAGGTGTTTAGGCTATCGTTTCTCCTGATGCCTGTATAAACATGCATGTAAAAGTGTAGTCGGATAGCTTGAAAGTCATCTGCAAAAGGGCATTGAAGAAGTCTTCAGAAGATGCAGTTTATTTTTTCTTCAGAAATCTTGAGTAACACATAGTACAGCAGGTAAAAAAGATGATTCTTATCAGAGCTATATAGATGATGAGGCGACAAAATGGCTGACAACACAAACATGGAGACAAGGGGAGGAGTAACTGACATCTAAACCAAAATTCAAAAAGAGCAAACCCGTTGTATAGCAACACAGTAAAACAATTCAATACTGTATAAATCCCAAGTCGTAGGACACGACAACACTGAGGTTCCTTCATTCTTAGGGTGGGCTTACATCACTTAACTTTCATCAATAAAAATTCATCAATCAGCTATTTGTTTGCTAATTGGCTGTCGTTAAGCAGTCTCTTTTTAGACACACTGAACATATTCTCTTATGCACACAGAACAAATCAGTGAAGCTTATTCTGTGTTTCCAGGTTGCCATTCTTTTCAGCAACACATTTCCTATTTACACAGGTCAACATGCTGTCAAGTATGACTTCTTTTTAAATTCAAACCTCAAAGAAGTACTTTGCTCATTTATAGGATGATTGATAGCCTGCTTATACTGCATAATTATTCAAAAAATGAGCATCACGACTAATGCTCTTCTAATATAATAAAAGCCCTAACCCATCTGTAAAAGCCGGTTTACACATGTCGACATCGTTAACGATGTCGCTGCAACTTGTGACGTTGCAGGCGACCTCATAGTGATGTTGCTACGTGTGACATCCTGCAACAATCAGCGATCAGCTCGCTAATCATTGCGTAATGGCCAGGGCCGTTTTTCCTTCATTGGTCTCCCGCTGTGCGGCCAGCATCGGTGTGAGTGACAGCAGGAGACCAACGATCAACGACCTCCCGGCCGATGCCCAGCACTGCCCAGTACACGCTGGGACATGGTAACCAGGGTAAACATCGGGTAACTAAGTGCAGTGCTATACTTAGTTACCGATGTGTACTCTGGTTACCAGCACTCTTGCTGGTCGCTGGTTGCTGGTGAGTCTGCCTGTGTGACAGCTCACCAGCGATCATATAGCGATGTCCCAGCGATCAGATCATTGTGGATCGCTGGGACATCGCAACGTGTAAACCGGCCTTAAGTCTGTAAGCAGTACTGCCGTTAACTAATACAACCGCCATAGGGCACAGACGCTCATGTGTAGTAGCTCTCCAGGTGTAGTGGTGGCCATATTGGTCCCACCACTCATTACAACAATATATGCGGCTGTCATATTGACACACCTGCTCATGCACAGTAGCGCTCTGGGTGTACTGGTGGCCATATTGGTCTCCCTGCTCATTACAACAATAGGCTGATATCATGGTTGAGCCTGGAATATATGGGCTTTTTCCAGGTTAGTGAACATGACTGGCTTCATTGTTAGGGTGTGTTGACATTTGCATCCTTCCGTGCGCCAGGAATCTGATCCATCAATGCTGGGGAGACCACAGTGGAGTGAGCTGAAAAAAAAAATCATTTTTCCTGTGTCGACATTTACTCTCATCCACAATAATCATTCAAGGTGGGGCTTTGACCTTCCCTGCCACTCCCAGCCTAATTATAATCATGGTCCACAATCTCCCAATGCGATAGAATCGGGCACCCGTCTAGTTTATAATAATGATTGTGCACTGTAAATTCAGCTTTAGTACTTGTCAAAGTTACTGAGGTCCAAGTGATATGCCATCATTTTATTTATAGGTTTGTAATACCCCTTTAATTAGATGTATCAATATATTATCCTCTTTCTTCTCATATATTTAATGGAATATATTTTACTCTTTGCGAGAGCCCATTCTAAGGATTTTTTCATACGCTTTGCAAAAAAAAAAAGGTATGCCTGGACCTATTTTTAATATTCAAGTATGTTACAGACAAAAAAGTCCAGAACTGTACACTTCTACAGTTACGCTAACATTTTCAGCATTACCATTTTCTCTAATGGGAACAAGATGAGCAAAATGATAAACTGCAGGTGTATAAAGGAGTCTTTCAGAAAAAGTAATAGGGAAGAGAGTTAGGAAATCCATAATTGTTCGGTGAAAATACATCATATGGCTTGCTGAATATGTATGAGCAATTAATCATTATGGAGGATTACTATCCATCCTCTGCAGCTACATATCTACCAAATTAGGTGTGATCCATTTACCAGTCCTGTCACATTCGCCTCTCGGTCTGCTGTCACAGTTCTTCTCGTCTTCCCTGGAACATATTAATGACATTCTGCATTGTCAGGCTGTAGTTCATAAGTGATCATTAGGAATGAGCTATATTAACTGATAAATTATGTAATGACTTATCATTTAATAATGTGCGTTATCTACACGGGGCAAAAGTATTACCAACATTACCAGAGATTTAATACATACAGGTGCAACTCAATGAATTAGAATGTCGTCAAAAAGTTCATTTATTTCAGTAATTTAATGCATAAAGTGAAAGGCATATATTATTACAGAGTGATTATTTCAAGTGTTTATTTCTGTTAATATTGATGATTACAACTTACAGCCAATGAAAACCCAAAGGTCATTATCTCAGAAAATTAATGTAGGGAGGATGAACGGTCTGAGAGATAAAATATTACCTATATAGGTATCAGAGGCTTCACCTTGTGTGGTTGTGAGAGTCACAACCACTATAAAAGCATATCACAGCTGCTGCAGTCCCCAGCGTGGTGCATATAGAGTAGGGAGGAGGAAGGGTTAAAAACCGCGCTGTCATATTCCACGAGACATCAAAGGGTGAATATAATATTGATTGATTAGTCAACACATTTCAAGGGTCCCTGGCCCTTTCCTCAGCACAAATCAATATCACATTGCCATGTTCCAGGGCACTTCAGAGAGTCCTGAAATGCATTGACTAATAAATCAATTTTACATTTACCCTCTGATGTCTTGTGGAATACGGCAGTGCGGTTTTTAACCCTAAATTCTCCCTTCTTTAATTTTCAGAGACCTTTGGGTTTTCATTGGCTGTAAGCCATAATCATCAACATTTACAGAAATAAACACTTTAAACAGATCATTCCGTTTGTAATGATTGTATATAATATGTGCTTTTCACTTTATGTATTGAATTACTGAAAAAAATTTACTTTTTGATAATATTCTAATTCATTGAGATGCACCTGTAATAAGGGGTAAGTTGGCCATATTGTCTATTACTATCCACTGCTCAGACTAGCCATAAGAGACATTTCTAATGCCAAATATGACCGCATGTAAGCAAAGTCAGTATAGTCTTAAAAAAATCAAGTTACTATCACCCTAATGTTACACTCTTAGTTTTCAATATACTGCTCTCTTAACCCGTTCAGGACCCAGCCTATTTTGACCCTAAAGACCTTGGCATTTTTGTCAATTCTGACCAGTGTCCCTTTATGAAGTTATATCTCTGGAACGCTTCAACGGATCCTAGCGATTCTGAGAATGTTTTTTCATGACATATTGGGCTTCATGTTAGTATTAAATTTAGGTCAATAATTTTTGCATTTATTTGTGGAAAAAATCAAAAATTTGTCAATTTTCAAATTTTTTATTTTTATTTGTCTAAACCAAAGAGTCATGTGACACAAAATAGTTAATAAATAACATTTCCCACATGTCTACTTTGCATCAGCACAATTTTGTAAAAAAAAAAATTTTATTGTAAGGAAGTTATAAGGGTTCAAAGTTCATCAGCAATTTTTCACTTTTTTCCAGCAAAATTTACAAACCCATTTCTTTAGTGACCACATCCTCCTTCACTTCTGAGCCCTGCCGTGCGCCCAAACAGTGGTTTATGACCACATATGAGGTATCAATGTACTCAGGAGAAATTGCCCAGCAAATTTTAGGATGCATTTTATCCTATTGCTCATGTGAAAATGAAAAAAGTTCATGAAATGAAAACAATTTTTGTGAAAAAAAAAGTACTTTTTCATTATTATGGATCAATTTGTGAAACATATGGGGGTTCAAAGTGCTCACCACCCATCTAGATAAGTTCCCTGGGGGGTTGTCATGCCTTTCTTAGAAATACGTGCATTTAGTTTGCTTGAGACAATATATTGTTTGCTTGTTCAGCAATGATTTATCCCATAGCGCCATCTGTTGACAATGTTCCCACATTACATTATGTGCACTGCATAGTCTAATTTTGGTCCCTCCATGCCTATGTATTCCCATGAGGCTGTGCTCTGGGCTCTGCCCCTTCTCCTCCAGAAGCCATTACAGCCTCATACAAGCTGACATCCTGGTGTGCTGACCCTTCTCTCTCTGGATTTCAGCTCATCTGCATGTTTCCCTCAGCATAGCACAGTCGGTGAGTTTATAATATGCTACTGACCACCTAAATGTACAATGTAGCTACACTGTTGTTTATCATCTTATTATCTGCTATTATACTTATTGTGTATTTGCAATATTGTGCAGGAACATTGTGTGACCTGCAACAATGTAATTTTATATACTTCAGATATGCTTATGTTGTATTGAGAATTTCTATTTGTTTTTCCTAGTTTTACACTTAACCTATTAATAAAAGTTGAAAAGGACCCCCAGCATCCAAGTCAATGCATTGATGGGAAAGAGTTTACCTGTCTGTCAACTCGTTCTTCAGGAGTACAGAGCGAGGGTGCCAGAACAGGGGTCTACTTTCCAAAATGGAGTCACTTGTGGGGGAACTCCAATGTTTAGGCAAACATGGGCTCTCCAAACGCGACATGGTGTCCGCTAACAATTTGTATGGAAAATTAGCTCAAATTGTTAGCGGACACCATGTCGCGTTTGGAGAGCCCCTGTGTGCCTAAACATTGGAGCTCCCTCACAAGTGACCCCATTTTGGAAACTAGACCCCCCAGAGAACTTATCTAGATGCATAGTGAGCAGTTTGAACTCCCAGGTGCTTCACAAATTAATCTGTAAAATGACAAAAAGAAAATGTTTGTGGAAAAGTACTTTTTCATTTTTACGGATCAATTTGTGAAGCACCTGGGGGTTCAAAGTTCTCACTATGCATCTAGATATGATCCATGGGGGTCTAGTTTCCAAAATGGGGTCACTTGTGGGGGAGCTCCAATGTTTAGGCACACAGGGGCTCTCCATACACGACATGGTGTCCACTAACAATTGGAGCAAATTTTTCCATTGAAATTGTTCGCGGACACCATGTCACGTGTGGAGAACCCGTGTGCCACCAGCACAAGGGCAACTGGTAGAGTTGGGGTACAGCACCAGAAAATGGCACCTCTAATGAATGCGCTATTTTCTGGGGTGATTGTGGGTCGCAATTTGCAGCGTGGGGGCCCACGTTTAGGTCTCTCCACGTTGAGGATTCCAGCCCCCCAGCTGCCAAGTTGTACCTGGCTTGCAACCAAAAATACAGCGAAGGCCTTTTTTTTTTTATATTTCTAGAATTGAGTTAAAAAAAAAAAAAAATGACGTGGGGTTCCACCATATTTTTGATCCAGCCAGGTACAACTTGGCAGCTACGGACTGCCACCAACCCCCAGCTGCCTTGTTGTACCTGGCTGGCAACCAAAAATACAGCGAAGCCCATTTTTTTTATTTCTAGAACTAACTCTAGAAAAAAAAATGACGTGGGGCTCCGCCATATTTTTGGCCCAGCCAGGTGCAACTAAGGCAGCTGGGGGCTGGAATCCTCAGCATGTAGAGGCCCAAGCGTTCTGGGCCCCCCAAGCTGTGAATTGCAGCCCGCAGCCTCCCCAGAAAATGACGCATTCATTAAAATGCCGTTTTCTGGCGCTGTACCCAGGCTCTTCCAGTTGCCCTGGTGCTGGTGGCAAACTGGGTAACAGCTGGCAAAACAGCTTTTTATTGGCAGCTGGCACTAAGCCCGAGATTCATAATGTCGGACCAATGTTAGACCCGGCCATTAGGAATCTCTAGTAAATAGTCAAAAAAAATACACCACACAGAGAAAAATCTTTTTATTTGAAAAAAAAAAAAAACTTCGGACTCCATCTTTATTATAAAGATCCGACGTAGTCCACAACGAAGGTCCCACGACGCTCGATCACCTCTGCTCAATCCAGAGACTGCAGCAAGGGATCAAGTGTCCTCTTCCTACAGTCTCTAGGGTCAGAGTTCTGGTGCACTGTATGGCAAAGATCTGTCACACAGTGCACCATGACTATGATCCCAGAGACTACAAGAAAAGGACACTTGATCCCTTGTTGCACCCATCCATCCACCCATGCACTCATCATCCACGCATGAACCCATCCATGCATGCACACACACATCTATCTATGCACACATCCATGCACGTATCCACGCACGCACACATCCACGCACGCACACATCCATCCATATACGCACACATCTATGCATGCACACATCCATCCATGCAACATCCATCCATGCACGCACGCATCCACACACGCACACATCCATGCATGCACACACATCTATCCATGCACACATTCATCCATGCGCACATCCATGCATGCACACATCCCTCCATGCACACACATCCACACATCCACACACGCACACATCCATCCATGCACACATACACACATCCACGTATGCACACATCTGTGCATGCACACATCCATGCATGCAACATCCATCCATGCACACATGCATGCACACATCCACACACACGCACACGCACACATCCATCCATGCACACATCCACGCACACACATCCATCCATGCAATCTCCATGCATGCACACATCCATCCATGCACGCACACATCCATACACGCACACATCCATCCACCCATGCATGCACCCCCATCATCCATCCATCCACCCATACATGCACCCATGCATCCATCCACCCATCTATCCATCCACCCATGCATGCACCCACTCACCCATCCACTTATGCACCCATGCATGCATGCATGCACCCACTCACCCATTCATTCATTCTTACCTCGTCCAGGAGAGGAGGAGGGGCCCACACCAGAGCAGAGGAGGTTGGCCAGCGAATGCACCCCCGGGTGCAGCCCGCTGGGGGGTGAGGAGGGGGGACACGGGGCAGTGTCAGCTTCCTCAGCCCCCTCCGTGATCGCACCAGGAGGGGGCTTAGGAAGCTGACCGGTGGGTGCACTGTTACCGCCGGAGGATGACTGTTACTGCCAGGTGGGGTGCGGGGGTAGGATAGGGATCGGGGGGGGGCTCATTAGCTGTGGAGCAGTAGGTGGCTAGAAGGGGAGGGCACCTGCTGACCCACCCCTCCAGATCTGATTGGAGAGCTCCAATCATATCTATAGGGGTTACTCCCTCTGATTGGCAATCTCAATTTCAACTGCCAATGAGAGCAAGTTTAGCCACGGGGGGGCTAAGCCACCCCCCATGGGCTAAAGTATAGGTCCTTGCAATCCTGCCGCTCCGGTGACTTGTCACTGAGCCAGTCACCGGAGCTGCAGGACCGCAAAGAAGCCATGACGTTATAGAGACGTCATAGGTCAGGAATGCACTGACTTTCATGACGTTTCTATAACGTCATAGGTTGGGAAGGGGTTAAATTTATGCCACATGAACATAACAAGGGGTCTTTCACTCGGAATCCCAATCCTTAAACTGGAAGGCGAGCATCTTCTGTTCTGACTCAAACCATCCTTGTATAAAATAAACATCCATTCAACTGAATGGTCACAATGTAATAAGACTTTTGTTCAGCAGCCACTGCAATGGACATGCCTGGCGGACTGTCAAAATCAGCTGTTTGTAGTGACCACCAGAAATAGGACTAGGGGCAATAACTGACCTGCACAGAGGCTACAATAACTCGCACTAAAATTACTTGCCAATAAAAAAAAAACTACTTTCAAAAGTGATACTGACATAATAATAATTTTTATTTATATAGCACCAACATATTCCACAGCGCTTCACACTTCAGAGGCTATATGATACAATACAATACAATAATATATAATAAAATACAATACAATATGAAACAATACAAATATAATACAATACAGACCATATGAGACAAAAAATACATAAATACATCACTGAGCCCATTAGGAGTGAGGTCCCTGCTCGCAAGCTTACAATCTATGAGAAAGTAGGGGAGACACAAAAGGTAATAGTAACAAATTTACCTGATGAAGGCAGCAGTCCACTGCAGAAACGCGTCGTGGTTCTACATTGAAACAATAAAGGTCTCTACATTCTAATCTATCTACTGTGTTGTTGCTCCCAGCACCCAGACAGTGACCACAATTCTATTACTTTTTGGCGGGGGCATAATAACTGATGGGCTCATCTGCCTATCAACTGAAAATTCTAAAGGGTATGTCTCACATACCGAGATCGCTAACGAGATCGTTACTTTTGTGACGCAATAGCGATCTCAGCAACGACATCGCTACGTGCGACAGGGTGTAACGATCTGGTCCCCTGCTGCGAGATCGGCAATCGTTACACAGCCTCCTAGTTCATTTTTTGGTCGTTGCGCTCCCGCTGGGAACGCTGTATCGCTGTGTTTGACACCTTACCGACGATATCGTTGGCAACACATAATGAGATACGTAGGCGTGCACGCATGTGAGAAGGAAATACAACGACTGAACAATATCGTTGAAGAAATCGCTAGGGTGGACATATCGTTGTATAGATCGGCGTGTTTGAATACCAAGTAGCGATACCGATAATGACTCATCAGCGATCCCGGGAGCCATGTCGTTATCGGGATCGCTACTGCGGTCGTTACGTCTGACCGGGCCTTAACACGCTGACTCTTATCAAAATGAACAAGGCCTGAATTGGTCCAGACTTCTCAACTCCACAGAATAACAGCAAAGAAACCTAAAGTAATTTCTATTATTTTCTGGGGTATTCCCATGCACCCCTTCCCACCAAAAAAGGGTATTCAGTTCCTCTTTTGTCATGCTCCTCCTCAACCATTTCAACAGGGTCATTATGCAGTCCTCACTCAAAAATGAAAATGCTGAAAGAAGCCAGCAGAAACAAATTAACTGGGCCAGAACAGATCAAGCAAAGAATACACAGAGCATCTATACAAAAACAAGTCATTGATACGGGAAGAAACTGGAACTGAACATAAATGTGAACCTAGCGTCAGAAAAGAAGAAGTCTTTGCTGTAATAAAGCTTCTGTAAAAAAAAAAAAAGTGCCTTGATGTGACATTATTCCAATAGAGCTAATAGAGTGTTCTGAAGCAGCAGTAGAAGTCATCACATGCCTGTATCAGCAGATATGGACTACTGGTAAATGGCTCAAGGAATGGACAATATTGGTGTTTATTCCTATTCCGAAGAAGGGGGATGCTATTAATTGTGGAAACTATCGGACTATTGTGATCATACCTCATGCCAGCAAAATACTGTTGAAGACAAAGATGACTACAGCCTTACTTTGACAAACTGTTGCCAAAGGAACAAGACATGTAATTGCTTGCATGAGATTGATAATGGAAAAGGCTGAATAAAACAAGGAGCTCTATTTTTGCTTCATTGACTACAGCAAAGCCTTCAACTATGTTAATCACCAAAATCTTTGGAGTACTATGAAGGATATGGGTGTGCCAAACCATCTTATCATGCTCATTAGGAACCTTTACATTGACCCAGAAGCAACAGTCTGAATGAAATATTGTGACACGGCATGGTTCAAAGTAGAGCAAGGTGTCAGACAAGGCTGCATCCTGTCATCATTTCTCTTCAATTTATATGCAGAAGCTATTATCAGGAAGGCTGGGCTTGCCAAGAAAGAAGGAATTGGTGGAAGAATCATCAACAATCTAAGATACGCTGGTGATACAATACTGATAGCAACAAGTGTAGATGGGATGAAGGACTTAGGCTGCCTTCACATTTGCGTATGTGAACGCAGCTTATGCTGCGTTCCCATATGCATTCAAATGCATGCGCACTGCGTTCCTATGTTTAACATAGGAACGCATAGTGCCTGCGTTTGGCAGCGTTTGCTGCGTTCGGGTGCGGATGCGGACCATATCTGCTCCTTCTGGTGTCCCGCGTCCGCACCCGGGACGCAGCATGTCGCGTCTCTGGTGCGGGCGAGAGTGTGTGATCTGTACGCAGGCATCCGCCTGCGCACAGATCACTAATGGCGGGCAATGAGAGCGCACGGCGATCTGCAAGCATCTGCAGACCGCCGTGCGCTCCATTATAAACATAGGGGCCGCAGTCTGCATGCAGATGCTTGCAGATGCATCTGCAAAACGCTGCAGATGCATCTGCAAGTCTGAAGGCAGCCTTAGTATGGAGTGTCAAGATGGAGAGCTCGAACATGGGACAGCTAGTCAACACAAAGAAAACAAAGATTTTTACTACTGCCAGTTATGACAAGGATACATTTGAGATAGATGGTGATGGACTAGAAGTGGTAAAGGACTTCAACCTTCTCAGATCAATGATCACTCAAGATGCAGCAACGACACTGGAAGTCAATAGGAGAATAGCTATGGGAAAATCAATAATGAATTCACTGGACAAGGTCTTCAAATGAAGGAACATTTCACTGGCAATGAAGACACAGCTCACACATAGTTTGGTCTTTTCTGTAGTAACATTCGGAGGTGAAACATGGATAATAAAGAAACAACATAGAAAAAATATCAATGCCTTTGAAATGTGCTGGAGGAGGATGTTATCAATACCATGAATGGCAAGAATAGAACAAATCAAGCCAGACATGTTACTTGAAGTAAGGATCACCAAGCTATGACTTGCCTACTTTGGACACTTCATACGAAGAGAAAAATCACTAGAGAAGGACATTATGATAGGAAGAATAGAAGGTACAAGGAGAAGAGGAAGACCAGCAACTTAATTGCTTGATACTGTCAAGATAATGGCAAAGAAGACCTTAGTAGAGCTATCTAGGCTCACACAAAAATGATCTTCCTACAGAGCATTCATCCATCAAGTCCCCATGGCTCGAGATAGAGATGAAGGCTGATAAATAATAACATCAGGGGGTTCTCACTCCAAAATTTAAGAGAGTAAACAGAAAACTCTCACTCAAAATTTTTAGAGGGTCATCAAACAGCACTTGCTCCAGATTTTTAGACGCCCATCAGGCAACCCTCACTCCAAATTTTAAGAAGGTAAACAGGCGGCTCTAGCTCAAAATTTTTAAAGGGTCATAATGCAGCCCTTGCTCAACATTTTTGGAGGGTCATCAGATGGCCCTCACTCAAAATTTTAAGAGATAGGCAGGAGCTGCATAGAACCTGCGCTTTCACTCACAAGGACCTGGCCTGACGTCAGGATAGAGTCAGCTGAGGACGATCACGTGACCGGAGGGCGGGCAGAATAACACAGCCGGATCCCCTGCAGTCACTGTTTCCAGCAGCGGCCGACCAACTACACCTGTCACCAGGGTTGTGCTGGGACATCACAACCCAGAAAGGTGAGGAGCCAATTTGTATTTTCACTGTCTTGAAAACAGCAACAGGTTCCACTCATAGACACCTCTCTATCTTTCCTTTTGTTTTACATGAAAATTTTAAGAGAGACATCATGTGACCCTCACTCTTAATTTTTCTAGTGTGTGTATGATGATCTTCTTCATAATATTTTCAGGATATGTATGAGGCCTGCCTCTACAATTCTCTTGCATATATAGATGTATACCCCTCAGGGGTAAAAGGTTTTCATCCCTTGCAATATGTGCATAGGCTTCAACAGTCTATGAGTCCCACTCTTTAATAATGGTAAAATAAATGTTTTCTGAGGCCCTCCTCTATGAATTTTTCAGAGTGTATTGCAGTTCCTCCTTTATAAGCATAGGCTTATGACTTTATCCAGTCTAGGAGTCCTGCTATCTAACAATTTTAACAGAATGTGTGTGAGGACACGGGCAGCGATGGAGTCAGATGGTCCAGGTTGGGGCAGGCAGCACAGGTTTAGAATACAAGCCAGGTTCAAGAGCTGAGAAATCAAGGTATACAGGTAAACAAGCCGGGTTGTTAGCATGAGAGATAAATGGAATACAGCCAGACAGCGAACAAGACACAAACTGTCATACAGCAAAGCTCAGGCACAGTGTGGAGGGAGGATTTGCCTTATAAATCCGTTTCTGACACTACTGTACGTTGGCTAGAGCAGCAAAACTCACAAAAGGCAGGTGATTATACTTCTGAACACACCTTACTATAGCTGCTCACAACAATGTTCACATCAGATTATATTTCATTTTTCAAATTTTACTCCTGACCTGTGGCTCCATAATAATAATTAAACATGCTAAAATACCAGAGCTCACATGAGCGTTATCTCTTATGTATTGATCACTGTTTTCTCACATTCAATTGGCAACTGTGGAACAATGTACCGTGTTACATGTAAAAAACCACTAAAGTAGATTCTATGGAGATCTCTGTCCATTAGAATCTAATCCAAAGGGATGTTCACTGCAAAAAAATGTGAAACTGACAAATCTGAACCCCTGTATCATCTGACACAATCCTGGTAGAAGTGATGAACAAATAGATCATCAGAAATATATTTCTAGATATTAATTCATAAAAGGGCACAGAATATATCATACTGATTAAAATAACCTCTAGCCGTGTGCTGGAGAACACAACAAAAGATCTTATTAACATCTGAGATATAAGTGTATTTCAGAACCAATATCAGCTCCCCGGCTGCCAAGATCCATCCTCTTGGTCACCGATCCCCCAAACAATATATATAGAACATTAATAGTTTGTAGCAGGTTCTGCTGTATAAGCAAAAATTGCTTTCCCATTGTAAGGAGTATCAGCAAAAAGGTTAATAGCAGTGACACAAATCTGTCCTATTAAGCCAACATTTATTGTATATTAGAGGCAAGGAGACAATCAATCTAAGTCACTAGAACACATATTTTCACCCTCAATCTCTTCTTTAGGAAGCTATAAATGAAATATAAATACCACATCTTGCTTCTTAGCGATGCAGGAACACGAATGCATTCATTTGGGGATTCAAAGTATTCTAGAGAGATAAAGAGGGGCATAGTAAAGATTTACTGTTCAATGCTCCACAATTCTGTATTTATCCGTAATCTGTAGCCTGGAAGCAAGTTTAGCTCAATTGTCACCTAAGGGATATAAAGTATTTTACAATTTCCATTGAAAAAGTCTTAAATGTCTATTTATTCTTTTAAATGCAAGGGGTGCTTAACATTAATGATACATAAAAATAGAGGGTGGTGCGCTAATAGGAAAAACACTACTAAGATTTGACACTTTTTTTTATACTTTACTTCTTTATACTCTGAAATACAACACACTCTCACAACACACTAAAAAAATGACAATAAAAAAGTTGCTCCAAAGTGATTTTTCTAAAATGATTTTTGTGCACAAACTTATTAGGGAATTATATTTCCCACTAAAACTTTTTTCTGGCCGGAATGTATAAGTATTTTATAAGAATTTTTTTATAAAAATTATTTTTTTTAATAAAATAATTAAAAAAACAACTTTCTCTCCTTCCTTATTTTTTCCTGATTATTTGATTTTAGTATTATCGGTGCTAATATAAAAAGAAAAAAAAAGGTTGTGCATTTGCGTCCAGACCTCAACTTCAATTATAAATACCTCCATGACTTCAAGGGCTTAAAAATTAATGTGTATTCGTTCTGCAAAAGGAAACACCAGACCACACCCACTACCCTCTCTATAATACAAGTATGATAGTATTTCCCATCTTGTTCCCACCTCTTGCTTGTTATATTTAATTTTTAATAAATCTCAATAAGGTATACTTAACTCTTTTAGCCTTATGCTCCTTTAGCTCCTTTAAACTTCTTACCCATTGTATGGCTTCATATGGCCTAACCATTTATTTGTTATAGTACATAGGATCTCATTTCATTGATAAATATGTGTCTATGGGAATTTTTAATATTAATAATTAAGTGCATCTGTTTGGAATGGTCTTATAGATTGAACTTTGTAATGTTAGAAGGTTGCGTTTGAATTCAAGCCCTAATTTTATATAAGTTGATTGAATTTTGGTTGAATACAAAATCTAATTTGTATAATAAAAAGGTGAGAGTTAATGGATACATCGTAGGCGTTCCCATGAATAATGGTTGTGGGGCTGTGTTCAAATATTGTGAATGAGATTAGTTTTTTTTCTTATGTTTTTCAATCTTGCTTTACTTTTGCAATGACTATAACTTAATAACTTTGCTGAAATTCAATATTATGGTAAAACAATGATAATTTTGCCAACATTGATGCCAAAAGTTAAGACCGTGAAAATGTACTATGGATTGCAATGTGTGAATAACCGGAGTTGCTTGCCGTTTAGGATTCAAATGTTGGTAAGTATTCAAACAAGTGAGACAAAATATAAATTAAGGTAAAGTTTCATTAACATAGTACTAACTATGAAAACATTGTGGTCTAAACTGAATGAAGAACATCTCATTTACAGTATATATTTAGTTCACAAAATTGTCAGCTTGTCAACTTTGAACCCCTTTAATATCTCCAAATATTAATACCATGATAAATCATCATTAGTTTTTTATCCATTTTAAAAGACAAAATCAATTATTGCAGTAATATTTTATGTAATAGTCCGCATGAGATTCCAGCTGGCATCCATTTATTTATTTTTATAATCGCTACTCTTAATCCGGACTGCTACAACCTCTATTATTTCTGTCTTAAATAATATATGAACAGAAAATGAGTAAAATGTTTGCGTATCATCTTCCAACAATGCAAACACATCAAGTTAAACGGAATAAAAAAGTGGACAGCTCCTTCATTAGAAAGTGTCAGAGTTGTCCATCGCGTCCAAGCAGATTACAATTTAATGTTTTAAAAATTTCTCAGAAAATATAAAAGCTGATATCTAATTAGTCATGTGCAACACTGATATTTCTTCTTAGGACAGCTTTTACCCATTATGGTATAATGTTTTACGTTTGACACTGTGGAGGGGGGTATGGCTACATGAAATCTTGGAAGGTTTAGATAGAACATGGCTCGAAAAGATTCCACGGTTTAAACAGAATTTACAAAAACGTTTTAGAAGCAAATGAATGAATAGGGTCAGATATACAAAGAGGGTCGTTCAACAAAAAAACAGGTTGTGTGAAAGTCAATAAAAATACATACATAAAAAGGTGAGCAAGTAGAGACATAAAAAAAACTGTTTGATACCACAGGTGGACCCGGTGCCCCACAGCAATCACTGGACCCTCACAACAGATAGGTGAAATGGTAAATACATGAATTAGTTTCCCCACTGCCCAGCAGTCACTTGTAGCACCATGTGGTGAGCATAAAAACCTAATATATACATGAAACTTATTGTGACCTAGGTTAATTGTGTTGCTGTACACTGCCCCTTCAGCTGACACTACGTCTTTTTTAGGAGAACAAAGCTTCCAGATTTTCAAGACGAAGATACTTTAAAAAAAATTCAAGCATTTTATGTCCTCAAGTATCTTTTAAGCTTTTTTTTGCATTTCCTGCCCTCTTTTTTATGTTTTTGACTACCTGAGGGGGAAAGGGAGGAGTTACCAGTTTTAATTTTGTGGCACCCCACCCGGTAGGCTGCCACCAGAGGTACTGCACTCCTCCATTAGAAGGAGAGTTGTGCCTCTGGTCTCAAGGTACTGGGATGGTGCAGTTGAGCTTCACAGACACACAACACTTACGATCCTGGAACTGTGGGTGGACCCAGAGGGAGGACCCATGCGTAGCTGGGAAAGAAAAAGTGAAGTGCAGGAAGTGTGGAGTTAGTTAGTTATGGTGAAAAGGAGAGAGAACATTGGAGAGAAAGGAGTGGAGTGGAAGTCGGGAGTGTAGGGGCGGTGTGGTGCCGACTCCCGCGGGCTGGAACACGACCATGCTCGCCCGGGAGGGAAAGACCGACAGGTGTAGAGGAAGAAAGGAGCTCTTGTGGTACGGAAAGAGTTGTAGATCTCCATACGCCCATATCTGGTGAGACACAGGGGCTGACAACATGGGGACCTGGCCCTGAACATGGCGCGGATACTGCAAGCCCGGACCATTGAACCAGAGGCCCCAAGCTTCTAATGGGAGCTGTGACCAAACACCCAACACAACTTGGAGAAGGTGGCCGAACCAGGGAGCAGTGCCCAGAATGGGTAGAACTGAACACCCGTGGCTGTCAGTACCTGAGCTCTGTGCTGCGGAGGTGTTGAGAGCCTAGGGGGCAGAGCAGTGTTGCACTCGCCCCAGAAGAGATACTACCTTATAGCACTGAGAGAGAGAGACCACCAGAGACAAAAACACCTAGTAAGAGAGAAAGGGACACCAACCGAGGCTCGACTGCCCTGACCCTGGTCTGAAGACAACGCTGAATCAGAAGTTTGCAAAAGAAGTACCCGGCGGCCATGCTGAGACCACTGAGTAAAAGTAACAGAACTCCAGCTGTGGTGTGTGAGACTTTCTTTAGCGGCGACCACCGGCTCCAGAGGCCACATGAGATGCTAGGGTGCTGATGACCTAATGACCATCTGCCAAGGTACGAACTGACACCTCCATCCTGCTGCCCTGGGGACCGCGCTCCACCTGCAGGAGCAGAACCATCCAAGCTGCCGGTGACCGTCTCCAGAGGTTCTGAAGCAGCAGCGACCGTCCTTGCCGCATACAACAGGCGGCGTCACGAATACCCCTTTTCCCTGCCATTCCCAGTCATCTACCCCTGTTTATTACAATGACACCGCCAAGGTCACGGGACCGGGTCTCGGCCCCTGTCTGAAAAGAACAGAGAAGTGAAGAACAACAAGCTGCCCGCTTCCCGATTACCCCCCACAAAGTCATCCAGTCATTTTTTGACACTATTTTACAATGAAGATATCGCTGAACAATAACGTTTTCATATATGGAAAGAAATAGTAGCACTCACATTGTTATACCTAAAAACAGTCCTCTATGGGAAATCCAAAAAATCCAAGCAGTTGTGAAAAGACTCTAACAGTTCATTATGATTACAGCCATTTCGTACTTGTCCAGCACTTCAACAGATCAATTGTCCTTAGAAGAGATCCGTAGATCCAAAGAGCAAGCCCCTGATACTATTTCTATTTAAAAACTATTTGTTCCTCCCCCCGTTTCACTCACGTATTTCTCAAGAGTTTCATGATCCTATGCTTGCAGGTTACTCTGGTATAAACAATACGATCTGACTGGTAACAAGAATTTTTAGTGGCCAATCATATTTGAAAACTGTAGGGAATATGTGCTTGCTTATGAAACTTGTGCCTGAGCGAAGACACCATGAACCTGATTTCGCCTGCCCCTACCCACCTCTAGGATTCCTTGGACCCATCTCTCCATGGATTTCATTATTCACCGCTCACCATGATCCAGGAAAACTATTTTCTGGGTGGTGTGTAAGAGTAGCCTGGGGAATTATTTATGGCTCCCTCCTGTAGCCTATGCCCCGGTCATCCCTACAGAGCAAGAAGGCGTTTGGATGCTGTGATCCTGGTTAAGGTGTTTAGTCTTTCTGGGTGCAAGCCATATCTTAATTTAGGCCATCTAACAGGCCAGGATCCATCTGCGGGGAAGTCATCAAAATAGATTCAGGGTTCTTTGTAAACAATCTTTTACTTAACATTTTGCACAGCCCCTTAACCACTTTATTACTGCGAGTACAACACTTGAAAAGTCTTTAGCAACACACTTGGCTTTAGGGCACATTTTTCTCTCAGATTGATACCACTGCTGTTGCTAATCAGTCTTTCTTCTCTCCGTTTAGCACCAAACTACAGCACGTCAGAGTCATTTAGTCCCTGTTCAATGCAGGGCAATGTCCCACACACAGGGACCTGCTAATTGTTACAACCGTCGGCCGGATTCTATTCACATAATTTTTGTTACTCTGTCAACCTGATCACCCAGGTCTATGTGAAGCTTCCTCTGAAGGCATGCACCAATGGAATTGGTCCACTGACAGGGGTTGGGCCAGTATCACCACCTGACACACTCAGGCAAGTGTCATGGCCATGAACAAATGAGGGGGCCAACCCACCATCAGTAAGTGAAAGCATAGAGAAGGGAACCCACTCACAGAAAGCCACCCTCTCTCCTGCTCTACACTGATTGTGTCATCGAGGCAGAGCAGAAGAAAAAGTTAACTGGAAACTAAATTAGGATGCAGGATCTGTGCAGCTGAAGGACCTTATTCACTAGGAATTGAAGGACCTTTCAGTCATATGACTGATCACCTGGCTGCAAGGTGCTTGAGTTCCACATTGGAAGGTGCTGCAGCTGCTTAAGTCCTGCAGCCTCCATGCAGGTCTCTGTGGATTCTCTCCTTCTCTGCACTGGTCAAGAACTGCAAGATGTGGTAATGTATAGTGTGTAAGTAAATGTGTGTGTTGCAGAGCTGTGTGTGTCTTTACATGCATGTAGTGTGCACGTAGCAGAACTGTGTGTGCCTGCATGTGTATGTAGCAGAGCTGTGTGGCTGTATATGCATGTAGCAGAGTCGTGTGTGTCTATATGTGCATCTATTATGCATGTAGAAGAGCTTTGTTTGCATGTAGTTTGCATGTAGCAGAGCTGTGTATGTCTGTATGTGCATGTACTGTGCATGTAGCAGAACTGTGTCTATTGTTCATGTAGCAGAGCTGTGTCTAAATGTGCATTTAGCAGCTGTGTCTGTAGGTTTATGTAGTAAAGCTGTGTTTGCCTATTTGTTCATGTAGCAGAGCTTTGTGTATGTCTATATGTGCATGTAGCAGAATTGTGGGTCTTCATGTGTATGTACTGTGCATGTAACAAAGCTTTGAATGTGTCTATATGTGTATGGAGCAGAGCAATGTATGCCTTTATATGGGCATACAGCAGTGCTGTGTGTCAAATATATAATCTGCAGAAAGACACTAACAATACATTTATTACCACCCTATTCTACCTTAATACATTAAAATTACTGATAATGACCACTCGCTTTTACACCAACAGGGAAGTTTTAATTAATAGGAAAAATTATTTTCCTATTTTCTGATGTCTAAACCCAGGGTGCGGTTTAAGGTACAGATGTGCGAAGGTAGAGGTAGGAGTCCCACTGAGATTCTTATGAAAGGGACCTACAAAAACCAGGAACCAGCCCTATACATGGTGCTCCAGAAAGTTTCTGAATGGTAGACCTAGTTCATTTCCAAATTTAGGAACAACTTGAGGAAGCTACATGGATCAATAGCTAATAAGAGACGTTCTAGGGGCCTAAATTTTGAAGTGAGGGAGAAAGAGGACACAAAAAAACATCAAGCTTAAGGTTCTTTCTGCCAAACTGGGTCCCAAATTTATTGGGCTTATTCAATTACGCAAGATAATTAACCATGTAGCATTCCACCAAAACCTCCCCTTCAAGGTATATTGTACCAAGGTTCCAATGCTTTGCTGTATTTTTGATTCTCAGCACAGATAAAGCGGACAGCTATGGGCTGCTCCCTCAAGCTGCCTGGCTTTAACTTAGCTGGCAATCAAAATACAGGGAAGCCCACTTTTTTATTATTGTTTAGAAAAATGCATGGGATTCGCCCTATTTTTGATTGCCAGCCAAGGTAAAACCCAGGCACCTGGGGGCTGGTATTCTTAGCATGGAGAGGCCCATAGTTAATGGACCCCCCACACTATAGAATAGTAGCCCACAGCCGACTCAGAAATTGGCACATTCATTAGAAGTGCCAATTCCTGGCGCTCTACCCAGTTCTTCCTGATGCCCTGTTGCAGTGGCATCGGGGTGATAGAAGGGGTTAATGACAGCTGATGATTGACAGCTTGTCATTAAGCCCTAGATTGGTAATGTCAGGCATCTTCGGACACCCGCCTATTACCAATCTATTAAGTGTAGAGTTAATAAACACACACACTGAGTAAAAAGCTTTATTAGAAATAAATCAGACCGTCAACCCTCATTATCCAATTTATTAACCCTACACATACGCTTCCAACGATAATGCATAAAGATGGTCCCACGAAGCTCACTCGCCACTATTACATCCAGATTCTACAGAGAGGGAACAAGAGTGTCCTCTCTCTGCAGAATCTGTGATCATACTGACTGCTGCAAGGAGCTTTAACATCATTCAATGAGTCACCCGGGTGTCCATGAGACAGTGTACTCAGGTGACTCCGGCTGCTGGCAGCCAGGTCACATGAGTTCACTACTGTAGGGCGTCATCAGTGACTCAGTGAGTGATATCACATCTCCCAGCGGCAGTGAACTTAGGTGACCCGCTGCCAATACCCAGGTTACGTGAATTCACTGCCCCAGGGAGTCCTCAGTGACTCAGCTACTGACGTCTCTGCTCCCCGTGGTAGTGAACTTAAGTGACCCCGCTGATAGTTGTCGTGACACAGTTCCGGCTGTGAGCTGGTGATTTCACAGTCGGGTTCATGTAAGGAAACAGCAGCTGTTATTTTGGTGTGACCTTAGATGAACTTTGTTACGGCCGTCACTGTTGTCGTGAGAAAGTTAATCTAAGATCACACCAGAGCTGTGGCCACTGTTTCCTTATATGAACCCCACCGTGACGTCACCCGCTCACAGCCGGAAGTGAGTGTCTCAGCAGTTCCCGGGCTAATTGGACATTGCACACCATTGTGGATTATCATGGAGGGTTTACTGGTTGTAATAAAGATAGCAATGAGGCATGTATATGTGTATTTATTCTAAATAAAGAATTTTTCACGGTGTGGTGTAATTATTACTATCTATTATGGGGTTCATAAAGGGCGTGTCTAACAGTGGCCAGACATTATAAACCTAAGGCTTAGTGCCAGTGGTGATATTCAGGTGACAATAAACCCTTTATTACCCATTCTGCCACCACCACAGGCAGCTGGAAGAGCCAGGTTAAGAGCCAGAAATTGGCGCTTCTAATGAATGCCCCAATTTCTGGGTGGCTGCGGGCTGCTATTCTATAGCCTGGGTGGAGCTCAATCACTATGGGTCTCCCCATGCTAAGAATACCAGTCCACAGCTGCCTGAGTTTTACCTTGGCTGGTAATGAATAATCGGGTGAAGCCTACATATTTTTTAATTATTATTTATTTAAATAATAAAAAAAATAATGGGCTTTCCTGTATTTTGATTGCCAGCCACGGTAAAGCTAGGCAGCTGGGGGTGGAATCATGTAGCTATCCACTTTATCTGTGCTGCGAATCAAAAATACAGCAAAGCTCTACGTAATTTTTTTTTAAACTATTTATTTATTTTTACACAACTATGATGTCAGTCAATCGGTGAGAAGCGCAACAGCCAATCACAAACGCTGTCACAGAGAATGGGCTTCTGTAATTGGCTGTTGGAGTAATGTGGAAACAGCCCATAGATTATAGCATCTACCATGCACGTGCTGTATCCAGGTTAATCCAACAGCCAATCACAGATGCCCACTCTCTGACAGCGTGATTGGCTGCTGCACCTCTCGCCAATGAATAATTTGGACATTAATGAGCGGCCCCGAAAGTACAACCGGGCAGACTTGGTAAGTATGGGCTCTCCCGCCAAACGAGAACCCGAACTGTAAGGGTATGTGCCCACTGGACGGTTCTGCATCATTGCAGACCGTCAGAAAACCGGAGGAGAATTGCAGAAACTGAGTTTTCTGACCTCAACAGTGTCCATCGTTTTTTTAGCGTTTTTTGAGCGTTTTTATAGCGTTTATACAGCGTTTTATCGGCGGTTTTCTGGCGGTTTTTCTTAGCGTTTTTAAGACTGTTTTTTGTGCACTTGTAAGCTGGAACCGCTGGAAAAACGCTCAAAAGAAGTCACTTGCTCTATCTTTGAAAACCGGTGGAAAACCGGTGAAGAAAGTGGAAGGAGACAATAAAAAACGTTCTAATGTACCACAGCGTTTTCTAAAATCCATTGACTAGCATGTTAATCCAACCGGTGGTTAGAATTAACATAAATTAACATAAAACTCAGCGGAAAACGCCGACGGAAAACGCTAAAAAACAGCCCACAAAACGTCCAATGGGCACATAGCCTAACACAGACGTCTCAGGGAAGTCCACATTCAGGGTCTGTGCCCGAACACTAGGTGCTCGGTATGGACCGCAAACTTTACAGTTCAGGTTCGCCCATCCCTAAACATAAGCAATTTTGATGAGGTACTCAGTTTGAATTTAAAAAAGCTAGTGAAAGTGTCTATCTAGCTAGGCATAGGTCAGGTGGGTAAAAACTGTGAGAGTGGCAAGGGTGTTTCTACAACAAAACATGCGATGATATCTAAGGCTGATTTCACAGTGTGTGTGTGAGAGAGTGAGAGTGTGAGTGTGTGAGAGAGAGAGAGAGAGAGAGAGAAAGAGAGAGAGAATCTTTACTAGAGATAAGCGAGTACTAAAATGCTCGGGTGCTTGAAGCTCGGGCCGAGCATCCCAAGATACTCGTGTACTCGGCCCGAGCACCAAGCCCAATGTTATCCTATGGGAGACACGAGTATTTTTCTAACACGACCCCCGGCAGCATGGAAAAACCCTAAAAATGTTGCAAAAGTATCAGAACAGTGCTCAAATGACATGGGAACAGCATGGGGAAGACCCCTGGAAGCATTTCAGACCCCAAGGTCACTGATGTCAACAATGTTGTCAGACTGTTACGCCACTTTTACGGACTGTCAAGAAAACGTTACAAAATGAAACCAAAACGGATTTTCATGGAAAAAATATTAAGGGCTCATACCCACTTGTGAGACAGAGTTGGTGTATGTTAGTTTTTTGGATTATATGAAACCTTTTTTTAAAATAAATTGTGTGGCACTCCCATGCCCTTGGGAAGAGACGTAAATGAAAGCCTCTTTAAATAATGTGCCCATTATAAGGAAGTGGGTCTTTTGTAGTAATGCCCTAGGCAGGGCTGCTAAACATTGGGAGGCACCCCCCCCCCTGGATAGAGACGTGCATGAGGGCCTCTTTAAATAATGTGCCCATTGAAAGAAAGTGTGTGTTTTGTAGCATTGCCCTAGGCAGGGAAGCCAAAAATTGTGTGGCACTGTAATGCTCCTGGGAAGAAACGTAAATGAATGCCTCTTTAAATAATGTGCCCATTTTAACCAGGTGGGTCTTTTGTAGTATTGCCCTAGGCAGGGCAGCCAAAAATTAGGAGGCACTCACATGCCCCTTGAAAGAGACGTACATGAAGGCCTCTTTAAATAACGTGCCTATTTTAATGGTCTTTTGTAGTAATGCCCTAGGCAAGGCTGCCAAACATTGGGAGGAACTTCAATGCCCCTGCATGGAGGCGTGCATGAGTGCCTCTTTAAATAATGTGCCCATTTTAAGCAAGTGGGTCTTTTGTAGGATTGCCCTAGGCAGGGAAGACAAAAATTGTGTTGCACTTCAATGCCCCTGTATAGAGACGTGCATGAGAGCCTTTTTAAATAATGTGCCCATTTTAAGCAAGTGCTTCTTTTGTAGGATTGCCCTAGGAAGGGATGCCAAAAATTGGGAGGCATTGCGATGCCCCTGGGAAGACACATGGAGGAGAGCCTCTAAAAATTGTTCCCATTACAAAGGAGCGGGTCTCCTGTACTTGTAATGCCCATTCTGCAAGCATGGACTAAAACATTTACCCCTGGGGGTATACATGAAACTAATGCCTAACTTTTGAATGGTTAGGGTCATCATCATCATAAATATGATTAGTAAAATCAAAGATGTTGTCCTTACAATGTGCGTCAAAGATTTGGCCATTGGCCAGACTGGACCCCTCCTATATATATACATTTAATCATACAAAAAGTGGGAGGTTTCAGGTCCTTTTAAATTATATATATCACAGTCAATTATGTCATGTTTTCAATCATGAATTTATTTAGTAAATTGTTTGTACATATAAATAATTCATTTCATAACACAAAATTTTACATAGGATATACATAGATTTCATTTACTTGTTTATTTCATAGAGGATCAAAGTATTAAAGTGACATTGTGACATTAAAATTTCCATGTAGCTGGTTTATCCCTTTTTTACATGGACAAGGGATAGTGGACAAACTATGTGGGCATTGGATCAATTTTCATTCTATATATGCATTGCCTATCAAGTTTACCCCTCCAATGGGGAATAGAGGTTGGCTATGTAGTAAATATACAACCCCCGTTTGGGAGAATCCTGCAGAGTAGTGTTAGGTAGTCCCATATAAGACTCATGCAGTTTATCCGTCCCTGGGGGAGTATTAGTTATTGTCAGCCCTGTATAGATAGCATACACACATTTGCATATCGATCCTATCAAGAGTAACCATCATCCTCCCACAGCTCCACACTTACCCATGTCCTGTAATGGGATAGAGGACCGGGTGCCCCCAGACGCGTTTCGCTTTGGGCTTTCTCAATGGGGTCCGTTTTAGCCCGCCGGCCGGCATCTTTTTATACCTACATTAAGGTCCCTCACATGTGTGTCCCATTTCCCGGTCCGCCTCTTCCCTCGCGACTCGCGGCCAATCCCAAGGCAGGAGAGTCAGTGGCCACCTGCTCTCATCCAGCCAATCCGGGATGCCTGCGACGTCACTGGGGGGCGGGGCCGGACATTACACAGTAGAATCTTTCACCAAATGGCGCCATAGTTTGGGCGGAAGTGCGATTTCCGCCATCTTAGAGGCTGGTGTGTCAACAGACACCCATAGTAACCTTACAATAAGGGCGGAAATCGCAACCCCGCCATTTTAGACCTGGGCACTTCACTTAATTCACGCAGATAAACACTTATTAAAGTATTGGGGCGATTAAAGTCATGGAAATACATATAAAGAATACAGCACTGTATAAACAGCGCTGTATGCCATTATCCCAATGTGGCTTGTGATTTAACTATGGTTTCCCGGATGCAGCTTATTCACATTCATATGCATGAATGGTTTGTGTGTCCATCAGCCAATACCCCCACCCCCATGTATTTCATGGGAGGGAGGATTGTCATCAGGTACATATCTCTCTGTTATCCACTTGCATACCTCAGTTTACTGCTGCAATCAAAGAAAACTCCTTCACATACAACAGTAATGTATTAAACCCTGGCATAAATTCCCATACATGCAATCTCCACCACTACTAAAATCTTTTTTCTTCCCCCATATAGGGATTAGCTGCTGAGTGAAATCCATCGGTGATTATTCAGAGGGTATCCTCTCAGTCAGATGTCAATGGCCGACGGTTGCATATTATCATACTCTTATCTGGAAAACTAGGAAAGTGAAAGTGCATTAAAATCATTTAAAAACACTAAATAAAAAGATTACAAAGTCAGCAGTTTACAGCAAAAACAAGTCCTTTATAGGAAGGGCACAAAACTCAGTTTCTCATTTAATCCCTTCGGGCTCATTGTATCTAATTTTACAATCCACTTGCATTCCAACTGTGCTAGCCTCTTACTGTAATTCCCACCCCGAGATCCCAAATCTAGAGTGTCAATACCTCTGGCCTTCAGGCCTGCTGGGTCGCAATTATGTTGTTTTTTGAAATGTCGGGGTATGGTCTTTATCAAAGGGTCATCCATTTCCAATTTCGCTGCAGCTTTAATATCACGTACATGCTCTCCGATTCTCATGCGTAATTCCCGTGTGGTTAGTCCAATGTAGACTAAACCACACGGGCATGTAACGTAATATATAACATTGGTTGTGGAACAACTTATGTATTTCAGGATCTTATACTCTTTTTCGCCCTGACTGCGAGGAGGGGTCGTAATTTAAGGGATACAATAGTGCACAGCCATTACATGCAGAAAAACCAACCCACCATAGGAGACACAAAACCTAGGATAGGCTTCTACCCCTGCGGGGATTGCAAGGGATGTCGGAGTATGGTTAGATCTACAACCTTTACGGATACTAAGGGCGAAAAAGAGTAAAAAGCTGCAGCGAAATTGGAAATGGATGACCCTTTGATAAAGACCATACCCCGACATTTCAAAAAACAACATAATTGCGACCCAGCAGGCCTGAAGGCCAGAGGTATTGACACTCTAGATTTGGGATCTCGGGGTGGGAATTACAGTAAGAGGCTAGCACAGTTGGAATGCAAGTGGATTGTAAAATTAGATACAATGAGCCCGAAGGGATTAAATGAGAAACTGAGTTTTGTGCCCTTCCTATAAAGGACTTGTTTTTGCTGTAAACTGCTGACTTTGTGATCTTTTTATTTAGTGTTTTTAAATGATTTTAATGCACTTTCACTTTCCTAGTTTTCCAGATAAGAGTATGATAATATGCAACCGTCGGCCATTGACATCTGACTGAGAGGATACCCTCTGAATAATCACCGATGGATTTCACTCAGCAGCTAATCCCTATATGGGGGAAGAAAAAAAGATTTTAGTAGTGGTGGAGATTGCATGTATGGGAATTTATGCCAGGGTTTAATACATTACTGTTGTATGTGAAGGAGTTTTCTTTGATTGCAGCGGTAAACTGAGGTATGCAAGTGGATAACAGAGAGATATGTACCTGATGACAAGTACAGGCGAAGGACAGGAGGCATCTTCGCCTGCAGTATGGACAGGGGATTGGCTTGCACGCACAACAGTGGAAGACACAGCGGTGTCACCTGCAGACAATGCTCCTGTACTCTGCTGTACATCCCACAAAGTTGAGTGCTTTGCTGCCTTGTGCCTGATCATGCTGGTGGTGGTCAGGCTGCTAGTTTTGCTACCCTTGCTGATACTGGCATGGCAGGTATTGCAAATGGCCTTTTTCGAATTATCTGCAGACACCTTAAAAAACAGCCAGACTCGGGAAGACCTAACAGTTGTACTGGCAACTTCTGTCATGTTGTTGTTCCGGGGAACGGTTGCCTGCCTTCTGCCTGCGGACACCACCCTGCTTCTTCCGGCCTGTTGTGATGCTACGCCTAACTCCTCCTGTGCACTGCTCTCCTCGCTCTGCATGTCCTCCTGCCAGGTTGGGTCAGTTACTGGATCATCCACCACGTCGTCTTCCACTTCCGCACCCTGGTCCTCCCCCTGACTTTCTGGCAATTGTGTCTCATCATCGTCCACCTCTTGTTGAGACACGTTCCCACCGTTGCCTTCGTGAGACCGCGGATGCTCAAATATTTGGGCATCGGTACATACGATCTCCTCATGACCCAATTCAACAGGAGCTAGTGAGAGGCCAGAATCTACAAATGGATAAGTGAACAGCTCTTCAGAGTGTCCAAGTGTTGAATCAGTTATGTCCGGGGCCGGGCACTCGGCATGGTGGGAGGAAGGAGTATCAAGGTGTGGAATGTGCGGTCCAGTCTCATGGCTACTGACACTTGACCGTGTGGAAGACAGGGTATTTGTGGTGGTGCCAAACTGACTGGAAGCATTATCCGCTATCCAACTAACAACCTGTTGACACTGGTCTTGGTTTAATAGTGAAGTACTGCTGCGTTCACCTAGAAATTGGGACAAGAAAGTAGAGCGAGATGATGTGGGCATTTGTCGTGGCGCAATTTGAGCTTGCACACGGGCTCGGCCTCTGCCTGCACCACCATCACGTCCAGTTCCTTGTCCCATGCCACCGGCCTTGCTCAGTTTCAATGTTGTGCTGACTGTATACAGCTAAATGAAGGCGTCCAAGATTTGTTTTTTACCTGAGATTTGAGATTAAGGCCCTGCTGGTGGACTAGTCAGACACAAACGCTGACTTCAAAAGCGAGTCTTTTGGCGTATCCTAATTTACGCTGCAACCTACAGTAGCAGCACTAAGATGCTAAATGAGTGCAGACAAGAGTTGGTTTTTAGCATGACCCTGAGATTGGATATTAAGGCCCTGCAGGTGGACTAGTCAGACACAAACGCTGACTACAATAGCGAGTCTTTTGGCGTATCCTAATTTGCGCTGCAACCTACTCCTGCCACACACAAATGTTAGATGAATGCAGACAAGAGTTGGTTTTTAGCACGACCTTGAGATTGGAGATTAAGGCCCTGCAGGTGAACTAGTCAGACACAAACGCTGACTACAATAGCGAGTCTTTTGGCATATCCTAATTTAGGCTGCAACCTACAGTAGCAGCACTAAGATGCTAAATGAGTGCAGACAAGAGTTGGTTTTTAGCACGACCCTGAGATTGGAGATTAAGGCCCTGCAGGTGGACTAGTCAGACACAAACGCAGACTACAATAGCGAGTCTTTTGGCATATCCTAATTTACGCTGCAACCTACTCCTGCCGCACACAAATGTTAGATGAATGCAGACAAGAGTTGTTTTTTAGCATGACCCTTAGATTAGAGATTAAGGCCCTGCAGGTGGACTAGTCAGACACAAACACTGACTACAATAGCGAGTCTTTTGGTGTTTCCTATTTTTGCTGCAACCTACTCCTGCCGCACACAAATGTTAGATGAATGCAGACAAGAGTTGTTTTTTAGCATGACCCTTAGATTAGAGATTAAGGCCCTGCAGGTGGACTAGTCAGACACAAACGCTGACTACAATAGCGAGTCTTTTGGCTCATCCTAATTTACGCTGCAACCTACAGTAGCTGCACTAAGATGCTAAATGAGTGCAGACAAGAGTTGGTTTTTAGCACGACCCTGAGATTGGAGATTAAGGCCCTGCAGGTGAACTAGTCAGACACAAACGCTGTCTACAATAGCGAGTCTTTTGGCATATCCTAATTTAGGCTGCAACCTACAGTAGCAGCACTAAGATGCTAAATGAATGCAGACAAGAGTTGGTTTTTAGCACGACCCTGAGATTGGAGATTAAGGCCCTGCAGGTGGATTAGTCAGACACAAACGCTGACGAGAATAGCGAGTTTTTTGGTATCCTAATTTGAGCTAAAACCTACTCCTGCCTATAGTGAGCTAAATTAATCCCTAAAAGCACTGTTTTGGGATAGATGGATGGATGCAGCCTGTACACCAGCTCCAGATGTGATGCAGGCTGGTATACTGGCACAACGAAGCTTGCTATATACCCTGCCTCCCTGCCTGCTTGTATACAGCTCTATTAGTCCTCAGAAGGACTGTTGTGGTAATTAGACTGGCAGCCCTGTGCCTACACTAGCTGAAAGGCCACAAATCTGACCCTCAATCAGCAGCAGCTCTCCCTACACTGACTGTCTAATAGAGCAGAGTGACGAGCACAGCGCGGTCAGGTCTTATAAAGACCTGATAACGCTGTGCAGCCAGCCAATCACTATAATGCCACAACCAACATGGCTGTGGCATTACAGTGTCTGTCAGCCAATCCCTGCATGCGGGCTGGGTCTGAAGAGAGCGCCAACATGCAGGGAGGTGGACCCCAAGCATAGCAAGAGTATCGTGAGAATACTCGGTACTCGCCGAGTACCCCGAGTACCAATATATTCATGTGAGTACCGAGAAGTAACAAGCATACTCGCTCATCCCTAAAACACACCAAATAATCATCATCTGCACATGGCCTTACAGATACTGAAGTGAAACGCACCAAATAATCATCATCTGCACATGGTCTTACAGATACTGAAGTGAAACGCACGAAATAATCATCATCACGAGATTACTCGGTACTCACCGAGTACCCCGAGTACCGAGATATTCGTGTAAGTACCGAGTAGTGACAAGCATACTCGCTCATCTCTAATCTTTACATGTTGAAGCGTCTGGCACCGTCCGCTGCCATAAGGATGTCAGAGCGGCAAAATTCAACTCAATTTTTTGTTTCTCCACATCAGGATGCATGCGGTGATTTCATGTGCTCTGATGTGGGTCAAAATGCAAAATCACAAGTTGCATTTTCAGGGTACATCAAAAATGTGTGGTGGGACACAGAGGGATACAAGCGGATGTCAGATCATTCACCCTATGTACATGTGGCACCCCGCAACGAGTGCTTCACAGGAGTGTATTGCAGCCCAGACTGCAGCTGCAATATTCTCTGACTAGGTGATGACATGGTTAAAACTCAGAGCTCCATACCCTACATGCACATCAGCATAGAAGGCCAATAAGGTCCTGGTGGGCGGAGTGTAGGAGTAGTGTGTTAGAGGAGAAGTTAGGCAGAAGGGAGTCTGCAATGTAGGAGAAGGAGGAAGGAGCAGAACGTGGCCGGGCGGAACGTAGGAGAGGGGGCCCTGCACAGTTCCGTGCAGCCCCTAGGCCACCACCACCGGTTGGGCGCCATTACCCGGTGCCTCAACAACCGGACTCTGGGCAACTACATGCGGGTCAAAATACACCTGTGCCCATCTACAACCAGATCACTGGTTCCGAAGCTGGTAGTCGTTTATCACTGCTATGCAAACCAGGAGTGGAGGGACCGCTCTACAGGAGTACCCCACCGCCGCCGCAAACAGAGCCGTCTTGCCAGCGGAGTACCCACCAAAAGGACCCAGACTACCCCTCACACCGGAACGTACACACCGGCAGGGCCATTTAAGTGGTCCCTTGTACCCGACCTTGGCACTCAAAGGCGACAACGGCAACTCACTTAGAACAAGCTTAGAATGGAGGAACACCGCGGAGCTCTGAGAAACACTGGTCATCACTAAGTCCACCCGGTCCGTTACCCGTTAACTGTATACCATGTATCACCTGCTGGATACAGTAAAATACCCGTTACAGAGACTATCAGTGTCCGTGCCTTTTTCAGAACTGTCCATCTCCGCATGCTAGAAGTACAGTAGCTGCCTCACAACATCTTGTGCAGCTCCTGGCCCTGGGGACTCCCGCTCGTCCTGTGGGGAGCGTCCCATCTTGCTGCATTCCATCCCCTGGAGGCCCAAGCAGCGCCGGTGAACTCACCAGAACCCCCACAGGTGGCGTCACGACAAGAAACAACCTTTAATCTGTTCAGCCAACCCTATTGATCTGGACCACCGGGCCCCCACTACGGCAGGCGCGGTTCCGTGACAGGGAGAAGAAAAACGCCTGCCCCGTGAAGTCCCGGCTACGGTGAGTCATACACATGTTAAAGATAGGGAGGCAGTGCGGATCCATAGGGGGACACACTGGGATGCATGCCAATGCAACGCATGCAAACACCAGTGTAAAACCACTCTAAGGAAAATGGTGTCTCCAATGAGATATAGCAGTTTGTAAGCTCCAGGGAAGCCATGCAACAGTGGCCCAAGGGAGAGAGCTGGACAAAAACATACAATAAAAAACAATGAATTGAAGGGAAAAGAGGTGAATGAGATAATGAACACACACTGCTGTAAATGTAAGTGTTAAAAGCTGTTGTGGCGCCCCTCTGGCTAGGCGCCACAGAGAGGTATTACACTCTGATAATAAATGTGTTATCTCTGTAAGTTGTCGGCTTAGGGTTTAACCTGTGGAGTCTCAAGTTACACACACTCATAGGACTAGGCCACCTTAGTATAGGGGGGACTGGTTATTTAGTAGGTCCCAAAAGGGGGTGGAGCCTAGGTTAGTGGAGAAGCAGTGAGTGACAGTTTACCTCAGACAGTGCTGGGAAGGCAATTAGGAAGGACACGCCTGACAGTGCTCTGAAAGGAGGGATACCCATCTTTAAGAGGGGGGCCAGGACAGAAGGAAATGGACCAGAACCGGTTGGAGCTGGCTGGTATCGTTTGGGGAACACCGGAAGCACGGGAAGCCGAGGCGGTCAGTAGTTTACCTCTGGCCGCAAACCAACAAGCTGCGGGCCCATAGTAATCGGGTTGTCGTTAGCACCACAAAGGCATCTCACCCCTAAGGACTGAAACCGGTTCATGACACTATAGGTAATGGATCGAATTTCGGTTGTGGGAGAGAGAGTGCGTTCCAGCTGCTCCCGTCCGTTCTAGTAAGGAACCAACCTTACCTACTAGCTACAGACCGTAGGGCTGGCGGAAGAGCTCTGTGAGGGTGGTAAAGACAGAGAAGAGGAAAGTAGACCCCGAAAGACTTGAGAAGGAACATCTGGAGACTCCATAAGGGGGACCCTAAACTGGCAACAGACTCCCGTTAAACCAGACTGTGCCATGTATCGTTTCACATCTGCCGGTACCCATTTAAGTGAAGTTAGGGTTGAACTGGTCTCTGTCACTCTTCTCGCCGGTGCCCGGAGGGCTTCAGCACCATCAGCAGCATCTCACCGGAGGGGTAAGAGCCACCACTCATCATCCACCATCACCACTGCCCTGAGGTAAGAGCTCCACCTGTGGGGAGCTGGACCACACTTAGCTGCACCCTCCATCACCTAAGCAGCCGGCCTGCAGCGCCAGTACCCCAAATTACCGGGAACCACAGGTGGTGTCAAATACCCCTCTAAATATTCCCTCCCCAGCATCTAGCAAATGACATCCAGGTCACGGAATCGGGAACCCAACCACCCGTGATTCCCCAGTTAAATCATCGAACTCAGGCCCGGTATCCGAGTACCCTTGCCCTGGGCTTATCACTGTTCTATTCCAGTCTTTTTTTTTATATAAAGCTATCATTTATATTTCAATTTCTGTATGTGTGGATGTTTACTTACCTTACGTTGGGTTCTAATGGCTGTATTCAGTGTCCGACTGGGATGTAAAGGACCCACCAGTAACTACATGCAAATATTACATTACCCCCATTCACAAAGCTATCTCTGATTCTTTTATATTAACTGGGTAGTTTAGTAAATAAATATGCATAGTGAATCAAGAGTATTATGCCAACTACTGCTCATATGGAGGGCTGGGAGGGCCATCCTGAACAGTGGCAAACCACGTTGATACAACTCTTCCCCGTAGACTAACCTGGCCATGTCTCAGTTTGTGTATAGACCACAATTCCCGGACTGCCGAGAATCTCCTGACCACAACTGACAATCTCAACTATGACTATGAGTTTAAATATTTGAATCAGTCCAGGCAACTTGGTCCTTATGGAAGGGAAGAACCCTGCAAGGCTGTGTGCACACAGGGCATTTTGGCTGCAGCAAACCCTGTACAGGTTTTTAGTATCTCCAGATTTCTTGGCAGGAGATTTGCTGCATTTTTCCTTCATTATTTGTGCATTGTTACCGTGTTTTTGCTGCGTTTTGATCGCTGCGTTTTTTGAGCCATTTGTGGCGCCCCTCCTGGTAAACCGCCACCAGAAGTACTGCACTTCTGCGGTTAGGAAGTGTAGTGCCCCTGTTCTCCAGGTGTCGGGATGGTATGGTTGATCCACAACACACAATGACAGGCCCCTGGGACAATGGGTGGACCCAGGGGCGTAACTAGAACTGGCAGGGCCCATAGCAAACTTTTGAACGGGGCCCCCTCCAAGACACGCCCCCAATGACACACCCCCTTCAAGACACACACCCTTACTGAATCAGTGTTAACAGTCTGACGCCACCCAGTTTACCGTATATACTCGTGTATAAGCCGACCTGTGTATAAGCCGACCCCCTACTTTTGCCCCCAAAACCTGGGAAAACTATTGACTTGTGTATAAGCCGTGGGTGGACCCCAGCACAGGTATACAGTCCCCAGCAGTGTGGTATACAGCAGCCTCCCAGTGGTATATGCAGCAGCAGCCCCAGTGGTAGTATACAGCAGCCTCCCAGTGGTATATACAGGCCCCAGCAGTATATACAGCAGCCCCAGTGGTATACAGCAGCCTCCCCAGTGGTATATACAGCAGCCCCAGTGGTATACAGCAGCCCCAGTGGTATACAGCAGCCTCCCCAGTGGTATATAAGGCCCCAGCAGTATATACAGCAGCCCCAGTAGTATACAGCAGCCTCCCCAGTGGTATATACAGCAGCCCCAGTGGTATACAGCAGCCTCCCCAGTGGTATATACAGGCCCCAGCAGTATTACAGCAGCCTCCCCAGTGGTATATACAGCAGCCCCAGTGGTATATACAGGCCCCAGTGGTGGTTTATACAGGCCCCAGGGGTGGTATATACAGGCCCCAGGGGTGGTATATACAGGCCCAGTGGTGGTATACAGGGTATACAGCTCCCAGCACAGGGTATACAGCTCCCAGCACAGGGTATACAGCTCCCAGAGTCCCAGCACAGGGTATACAGCTCCCAGCACAGGGTGTACAGCTCCCAGCACCGGGTATACAGCTCCAGAGTCCCAGCACACACAGGGTATACAGCTCCCCAGCACAGGGTATACAGGCCCCCCTCACAGTAAGGTCTGCCCATGCTGCCGTTGCTCACTGTACAATAAATAGTGTTATTAGCACCTCTCACCCTCGCTCCGGGCTCAGTGCAGCTCCTTCCTGCTTGTCCTGTGACGGTCACCGGGGCTCACGGCGATGACGTCACCGGCCGGTTAGTAAGGAGGTAACAGGCCGGCCAGGGGGCGGAGACCAACTCCGCAGAGAACACACAGGCAGGCTACAGTCTGGCGGCGGCAGCCCCTTTGATCTGTGTGTGCGGCGCCTGCGGCGGCTTTGAATGGAGGCAGCATCCACCTCGCCCTGACAGCCACACAACAGGTATCGCAGCTGGTATAGCAGCTGGGTCCGGGCCCCCCACAATCGCCGGGCCCCAAAGCGACCGCTACGTCTGCTATGCCGGTAGTTACGCCACTGGGTGGACCCTGAGGGAGGACACAGGCCACAAAAGGGGGATGGGACATGTTAGACAAGTTAGTTAGTTCAGTAGTACTAGACGGAGGAGTAACATCAACTAACGGAAGAGTGGTAGCCGGAGAGCAGAAGAGGTGTGGTGCCGACTCCCGTGGGCTGAAGCTATACCACCCCGCTCGCCCACGGGAGGGAGAGAACAGCCCGGTAGGGAAAGACAAGAAGAGCCCTAAGGGCATCGACACATGTACGCCTGAATCTGAAGAGACAGAGGGGTTGGTGGAGGACACTGGGACCAGCCCTGCAGACGGTGCGGAAGCTTCAAGCCAGAGCCGAAACTGGAGGCCTCAGACTTCTAACGCGAGGTGTGGCCAAAAACCTGACACATCTTGAGAAGCCGAACTAGAGAGCAGTGCCCAGGAGGGATCCTAATGGTGTCCAGGACACACAGAAGTACCCGTGGCTACCAGTACCTTAGCTCTATGTAGCGGAGGCGTTGAGAGCCTGGGGGGCAGAGCAACAACCCACTTGCCTCAGATAAGAGTTACCCCTTTTAATGCCGAGAGAAGAGACACACCTAAGACTGTAACAGGTAGAAGGGCACCAACCGTGGCTTAACTGTACTGAAGAAAGAGTATAGTATCGGAGACTGGCAGAGAGTGTACACGGCGGCCATGTTTAACACCTAAGTAAAAGTAACGGAACTGCAGCTGTGGTGTGAGAGACTTTTATTTGCGGTGACCATCGGCCGCAGAGGCCGCCTACAACACCGGAGGTACTGCTGACCCAGTGACCAACTGCTGAGGTACGAGCCGGGGGAAACCACTACACTGCCCTGAGGATTGTGCTCCGCCTGCGAGGAGCAGGACTATCTAAGCTGCCGTTCATCATCCCCAGAGGTTCTGCAGCAGCAGCGGCCGCCCTGGCCACATACTGCAGTTGGTGTCACGAATACCCCCTTATCCCCTCAGACTTACCCTAATATCACCCCCTTTATTAAAATGACAAAGCCAGGGTGATGGAGCCGGGTGGCCACCTTGACATTCCCCCAGAAAAGTACTGTCAGAAATGGCCTGGTAACGAGTGCCCTCAGCCCTGGACTGGGTGGGTCACACTGACTGCAGCAAAAACACAGAAAAGAATTGACATAGGCCATGTTCACACACATGCGTTTTTTTGACCATCTGTGCGTTTTTTGGTGTGTTAAAAAAAACGTAGGTGCGTTAACGCAGGGTACATTTGAGTGTACATGCGTTTTTCAGCTCCATTTGCGTTTTTTTCCCCCAGTCCAAAAAACGCTGCATGCAGCGTTTTTTGGGTGCTGGAAAAAAACGCAGGGGTTGTTTCCCAAAAACGCATGCGTTTTTTTAACAAGGGCCCCTATGGGAAACGCATGCGTTAACGCAGGGCACATATAGGCACCTGCGTTAACGCATGCGTTTCCCATAGGGCCCCATGTTAAAAAAAACGCATGCGTTTTCTAAAAAACGCATGCGTTTCTATAACATGGGGCCCTATGGGAAACGCATGCGTTTTTAAATGGCACATTTATGCACCCTGCATTAACGCATGTGTTTTTGCCTGCGTTTTTGAGGAAAGAATGACAAAAGTCCAAAAAGGCTGTATTTCCTTTCAGACACACAAGAGACATTTTTTAGCACTCCTAAAAAAACGCATGTGGTTTTAGGAGTGCTAAAAAAAAGTGCACATTGTGTGTGAACAATGCCATACTCATTCTTTTCAGAATGCAGCAAACCCTGTGCAGGTTTCAGTTTCTGCAAAGAAACTAAAGCAATGTGTGTGGACAGCTTTTCCCAAAAGCACATAGATTTTGCTGGAAAAGTAAAAATGCAGGTTTAGATTAGCATACATTAGCTTAAAACCATGGTAAAAGTGCAGCACAAAAACAATGGAGTAACGCAGTGTGTGAAAATAGCCTAAAGCTACGTTCACATATTGTGTATTTTCGCACGCTTTTTTGTGCGCACTTTTCAAAATACGCAATGTGCCTTTTGCCCGCCGGCAAAGTGAGTGGGAAATTCACTTCGCAATACAGACACTGCGTAAAAATACGTCGCGCTTTTATAGGAAAAACTGAATTAGTCCTTACCGGTAATTCCTTTTCTTGGAGCCTTCCACGACAGCATTGGAGGATGTCGTCCACGCCCTATTGGGGGACAGGAACACAGAGAGGTTAAAAGCCCCTCCCCTTCCTCCGCACTCCAGTGTATTACCAAGATCACCTGAAGACATGGATTACCTGATACACCTGAATCCAAAAATCGACAATAAGGGGGGGAACTGATGCTGTCGTGGAAGGCTCCAAGAAAAGGAATTACCGGTAAGGACTAATTCAGTTTTCTCCATTCGCCTTCCACGACAGCATTGGAGGAATACCACCGATACTCCTCAGGGTGGGACAACTGCCTGTAGGACTTTCCTACCAAAGGACAGATCCCGACTAGAGGACAGATCTAACCTATAGAGGCGAGAAAAGGTGTGGAGGGACGACCACGTAGCCGCTCTGCATATCTGCTCAGATGAAGCTCCAGCCCGCTCCGCCCAGGATGTAGCAGCAGCCCGAGAGGAATGAGCCTTCAACCCCACCGGAGGAGCAAGGTCTTGAGCGACGTAGGTCGAACAGATCGCCTTCTTGATCCAGGAAGCGATGGTAGCCTTGGAAGCCTTCTTCCCTTTGTTTTTCCCAAAATGCTGAACAAAAGGTTCTGATCTAATCTCCAGGAAGCGGTCACTTGGAGATAGTGGAGGACGGACCGACGGACATCCAAGGTGTGAAACACGGCCTCAGCTGCATTAGCAGGAGAATGACAAAAGGACGGGAGCACCACTTCCTGGGACCGATGAAAATCCGACACAACTTTAGGAAGGAAGGACGGATCCAACCGAAGCGTAATGCGATCATCGGAAACCACGAGGTAAGGCGCCTGGATCGAGAGCGCCTGCAGTTCCCCAACTCGCCTGGCCGAAGCAATGGCTACCAAAAACGCCGTCTTGTGAGAGAGAGATGGAAGGGAAGCAGCAGACAAGGGCTCAAAGGGATCCCGAGAAAGCCCATGAAGAACAATGTTCAAATCCCAGGTAGGGACGGGAGGCCGAAGCCTGGGACGCAGTCTACAAGCAGAGGTAAAAAATCGTTTGATCCATTGATGGCCAGCAAGATCCTGATCAAACACGGCACCGAGAGCTGAAACCTGGACCTTAAGGGTGCTCGGCTGAAGGCCCAAATCCAAGCCTCGCTGCAAAAAATCCAAATTGAGAGCCACATTAGGATGATGGATATCCGGAATGGAAGGAGCACACCAGGACAGAAAGCGTTTCCAAACCTTCCCGTAAATGGCGTTCGTCACGGGCTTCCTGCTCTGCTGAAGCGTGCGGATTACAGCTTGGGAGAGGCCCCTGGCCGTCAGGATCTCGGCCTCAACAGCCAGGCCCCCAGATTGAGCCACTGCGGGTCCGGGTGAAACAGAGGACCCTGGGATAGCAGGTCGAGGTTGTGGGGCAACCGAATCGGACCCTCCAGGCATAGGTCATGGATAGCGCCGTACCATGCCCTTTTGGGCCACAGGGGAGCCACCAGGATAGCCGTCACCCCCTCCGCCCGAATCTTCTGCAACGTCTTGGGGAGCAGCGGGATCGGAGGAAACGCATACACCAACCGGAAGTCCCAGCGATGGGCGAAGGCGTCCAGCCCCAGAGGATGGTCCGACCGACTCAGGGAAAAATACGTCGGCACCTTGGCATTGGCTCCCGATGCAAACAGGTCGATTGAAGGGACTCCCCACCTGTCCGTGAGAGAGCGAAACACGTCCGGATGGAGGCTCCATTCGCCAGGGTGGACCTCCGTGCGGCTCAAGAAATCTGCCTGTACATTGGCCATTCCCTTCAGAAGTACTGCCGAGGAGGAGAGAAGATGGCGTACTGCCCACAAAAAGAACAGTCTTGCCAGCCCCTGCAAGTGTAAGCCACGAGTACCGCCTTGGTACCGCAAGAAAGCAACCGTAGTCACATTGTCTGACAGGACCGTGACATGATGACCCCGGAGAACCGGAGCTGCAGCAAGAAGCGCTTCCTCCACTGCCAGAAGTTTGAAGACTGGCGACTGACCGAGCGACTCCAAATCCCCTGGAACGGTGTGCGAACTACCATCGTGCCCCAACCGGAACCGCTGGCATCAGTGGGAATGGAGGTCACAGGAAGGTGTCTGGGATTCATCCCCAGGAAAGCGAGATTACCACCCGCCCCGGGGTCCGGACCCGCAAGTCTAAGGAATCCTGACGTCTGTCCCAGGAACTCAGTATGTGTTCCTGGAGCAGTCGGGAAGGAGCCTGAGCCCATGTTACTGACTGAATGCAGGCCATCATGGCCCCTAACAGGGACATTGCTTCCCGCAAGGAGGGCGACCCCCCTGCCTGGAGGCGGGTCAGATTCACGCGGCGCAAAAGCTGATATTCCGCAGGAAGGAACGAGGTCTGTCTGGAGGAGGCCAGCAAGACTCCCAAAAATTGACGTCGGGTTGCAAGCACCCGTACCGATTCCCAAAGATTGGGTACCCATCCCAGGGACTGAAGAATCTCCAATGTGTTGGAGACCTTTGTGCGCAGAAGCGCTGCCGAAGGAGCCACCACCAACATGTCGTCTAAACAGGGAAGCATACATATCCCCTGGGTCTGGATGAATGTGATCGCTTCCCCCATGAGTTTGGTAACCTCTGGGGCCGACGAAATCCCAAAGGCCAGCACATTAAGCCGTGAATGGACCGTCCCGCCTGCCCCAGAGATCGTGAATCGCAGAAAGCGCTTGTGGGACGGGTGAATGGGGACATGAGAATACGTGTTCTGGAGGTCCACAACAACCTGGAGTAGCGCCCCTGGCCCTCCTCTCCAGGAGGAACCGGGGACCCCACACCCGAATCCAACCTGTGTCGCAGACCCGACAAGAAAAACCGTGCGAGAGTCCCCCTGAGGAAGGGAGAGGACTCGAAGACACGGAGGGGCTGGCTCTCGAATTCCAAGCGTAGACCCTCCCAAATGGTCGAGAGGATCCAAGGGCACAAGGAGATTGCTTGCCACTGTGGCAGAAACCGCAGGAGCCGCCCCGCAATGGGGAAGGCGACCTTGTTTAGGAGCGGCTGGTGATGCCGCTGCTGGGGGAGAAAGATATTACGGGTCTTGTTCCTGTACTGGAATGCCCAGCGACCAGACTTACCCTTCCCTTTAGACTGGGAGGGTTGGCTGCGCTCAGGCCAAAAGGACTGCCTCCGAAAGGGCTCCTGTTCCGGGAGACACCTTTTCCAGGATGTCATCCAATGCCCTTTGCAAGGGGAGGCCACACAGCTGGAGCTTAGACGTGAACTCCTCATTCCACCTTGTAAGCCACACTACCCTGCGAGCTGTGTTAGCCAACACTGCGCACCTGGCGCCAACACGGAACGACTCAGCAGAGGCATCGGCCAGGAAGCCCATAGCACGTCTCAGAAGTGGAATGGAGTCCAAAGCTCCTTCCTGGGAGTACCCTGCAGGATGAATTCTCCCAGCTGGGTGAGCCACTTAAAGAGAGACCTGCTCACATGTAGAGGAAATGTACACCGTTAAAGACATAGCTGCCGCCTCCCAGGATCTTTTGAGGAAACTCTCCATTTTACGAACGAGGGGGTCCTTCAACCGGGAGGAATCTTCAAAAGGCAACGTGGTCTTATATGCTAAGCTTCCCAAATGGAATACTGCCATAGACCTTCATGTTAGAAGTCCCATTGACTTTATAGAGACTTCCATAGAGATTCCCATTGGGTCTCTCATGAGGTCTCCCATCCAGCCTGTGACTGAGGCTCCTGCTGCTTAGCCTCAACAGTGTGTCAAGGGCATGCACAATGGGTTTACAATAGCAGCTGATTGCTACCCTGGCCACCTGGATGTCGCCCTTCGGGACCTCCCAGACAAAGTCATCACCCTCCAATCCACTCGGATGGGGTGAGCCGCTTAGCCTGCAGGCCTCTGAACATTTAGTCCTGCACAGAAGAAGGGGGTTCCACCACCTCTACTCCCATGGTACAATGGACAGTGTCCACCAATGCACCCATGGACTCTGTGGAAAAATAGTAGTGTCCAGATTCTCGTGTCTGGACAGAGGCAACAGCGGCAATATCCTCGCCGTCCTCTAACGCTGAGCTCTGGCCAGCCTCCATGAGATCCACAGAGTCACAATCCTGGAGCTTCCTCTCTTACGGAGGGGAAGGCCCGGAAGCTGCAGCAAAACCCCGCAGTGCCGAGATAGAAGCCTGCACCTCTTCCCTAACGGATTGGAGCTCCTCAAGCAAGGATGGGGAGTCCATCCTGACAACCCTGTCAGTCATGGCCGACACCTTGTTGCAGGAAGAGGGACATTTTGTGCCGCAGCCACATTATTGCTCCCTTTCACAGACGGCCCTCGTCTCCCTATAGACAAAAAGGGAAGAGAAGGGGGTCCCAGTGGGAGTGCAGGGCTTAAATAACTCTACCCCTTGTGACCACCCCCAGAAACACTTACATGAGCTGGGGGAACGCTGGGCTCTGCCGAAGCAGAGGTGGAAGCCTATCACCTTCCATGTTTTAGGGATCAGCCTTACCTGGGTGTAGCTTCCGGCGGGTACTTATCCAGAAGTACCGTGCCCCCAACGAGGAACACCTGTTCCCTCCCTCCTCCTGGTCACCGGCCGCGGGCAGTAGCGCGCGAAAGTCCTGCTGGGTTCCCTGGAGCCGCGCCCAGCCTGCCACAGCCCTTACAGGAGCCGCCGCCCGAAACCGGAAGTGCCATCCCGGAACCGGAGGTGCCATCCCCGAAACCGGAAGTGCCATCCCCGAAACCGGAAGTGCCTCCGCGGCACCTCTGATGCATGCCCCAGGGACCGCAGCTGGAGGAGGGAGACGCCGGAGAGCTGAACAGGCCTCCGGCGTTGCAATACACGGCCTGCTTTGCCCCGTAGGACGCAGGAAGGCCGGATGGTCCCACCACGGGAGCCCCGAGAAGGAGGAGGAGGCCGCCCCCGACGTCCATCCCTGGCCCGGCTGTAAGTACACCCCAATGCTGCCTCTGCCGGCCTGACAGCACTGGAACCTCTCCATGCCCCAAGGGGGACAGGAAGACACTGGAGTGCGGAGGAAGGGGAGGGGCTTTTAACCTCTCTGTGTTCCTGTCCCCCAATAGGGCGTGGACGACATCCTCCAATGCTGTCGTGGAAGGCGAATGGAGAAAAGTACCTGCATAAAAAGAATAACTATGTCAATTCTTTACGCAGCAGCGCCGGCGCTTTTTCCTATAAAGGCGGGCGCTGCTGCATCTGATGTCACAGAGAGGAGAAAGAATCCTGCTTCTTCCTCCCCTCTGTGACAGGCGTGACTGCCCCCATTAGATTTCGCAGTGTATTAATATACACTGTGAAATCAAAGTTAAATAAAGTCTGAGGTATGAAAAATAATAAAGAATGAAATACTTACCCAGGAATTGACCTGCTAGGACCTGTCGTGATGTCAGAGTGACGTTCTGGGCACTTGACTCGCCACTCAGGGAACAGGTACTCAGATCTCGGGCGTACTGTTACGGGAATGCTGCGGTGGTTGGTGCCCGAGTCCGTGCCCTAGAGCAGTCATGTAAAAAGAGGATAAAAATAATAAAAACAGTGTCCGTGACACCACCTGTTGGTCTGGTGACGGCACCAACGCTGCTGAGACCTCCGGGGGATGGGCGGCAGCAAGGCGTAGTAGCCCCCTATAGGTAGGGCAGTTTCCCCGGGGTATTGGAAGTAGGAATGAGGGAATAGGGCAGCATAGTCGTTGTGGTGTGGGGCTGGAATAAGGGACACACACACAAAAGTCTCTTTCTGTACCTTTACTGATGACAAACCGGTACACGTCCAGGGATGAAGGGTGCACTCTGGGACTTCCACTTTGAGTGAGGTGTAAGCCTCCCTTTGTCCTTTGCTTTGTCCTGCAGCCAGGCTAGCTTGAAACCAGTCCTGACCTCCTGTGTCTCCACACCCAGTTTGCTGCACTGAGGGCTCTCTCTCTGGGCTACCGCTATCACTCCTGCGGTCCCTGGCTCTCAATTGTGGGTGCTGGGGGTGTCCAGGAAGCTAAACCTCCGCGTTGTTCTGGATTTTCTGCAGGGATGGTCTTTCTCTCCCTGTGTGCAGACTCGGTCTCCAGTGACCGGGGTTCTGGTGGGATGAGCTAGAATGGCCCCTCTGCCCTTGTCTGGAGTGTTCCTCGCCTCTGCCTTCGTCCTCGCTCTCTGGACCTCACACTGGCTCTGGTGTGCACTGGTGTCGGGCCCAGCATGGCTCTGGTAACCAGATCCAGCTCCCTAGGCACTGAGCTGACCTTCACAGTTCTTGTAGTGACTGCACACTCTGGCTAATTTCCCCCCGGCACCTGTATTTATAGGGGATCTGGCTTAAGGGCAGCCATTTGAGCTCCCCCTACAGGCCTGGGGTGGAAGGTGTTGGTGTATGTGTGTGACTCAGCTGTGGAAATCCCCACTGTGAACCAGGGAGTTCTGTGGCTTGCCTGCAAGGGTGCCACACACTGATTGGCCACTCTATCACATGGACGTCGAGTGCCAATCAGCGCCCGGAAGTCACTCTGACATCACGACAGGTTCTGTTTTCTGGTACCTGCCTGTTGTGTCGCCCCAGGGTATGGGGTACTCGGGTATCATGCAGCAGAAGGGGTTAACTGTGTCACAGGGAATGGCGGCCGTGCCTGATCCCGTGTCCCATCCAGGTACGGGAGGACAGTTTCAAAGTTCTTATGGCCTAGGCAGCTCTCCTTCAGGCATTGGAAGGTACGGGTGCGTTGCAGAGTCCAAACGGCATACAATTGAACTCACGGAGGCCCATCGGCGTAGTAAATGCTGTCTTCTCCTTGTCAGCCTCTGCCACAGGAACTTGCCAATACCCACTAATCAGATCCAGGGTAGAAAAGTATTTAGCATATTTTAATGCGGCTCATGACTCCTCAATCCTAGGTAACGGGTATGCATCCTTGTGTGTAATGTAGTTGATCTGCCGGTAGTCTACGCACAGTCTCATGGTCCCGTCCTTCTTTTTAACTAACACTAAAGGCGCTGCCCAGGGGCTACAACTGTTCTTATTACCCCTGCAGTTTTCATCTCTTTGAGCATGTCTTTGGTGGTTTTATAGTGAGCGGGTGGTAATGGTCTATACCTCTCTTTTTAGGCTGATGGTTACCTGTGGGTATAGTGTGCTCTACCCCTTTAAATTGCCCAAAGTCTAGTGGGTGTTTGCTGAATATCTGCTCATATTCTTTTACTACACGGTATACTCCATGCTTTTGATGGGGAGGTGTAGAACTGGTACCCACGTATAGCTTTTGGCACCAATCCTCCAGCTTTTCCCTTGAGCCATTGTCATCCGCCTGACTTGACGGGTTCAATGGCTCAACGGCTGTGATGGCATTGTTATCAACCGTAAATAATTTAGCCATGGTAACATATTTGGTATGGTGACCTCATCTTCCCCGCAATTTAGAAGGCGTATTGGTACTCTTCCCCGGTGTACCTCATCTACTACTCTGGCCGTCAGTATAGTGGGCCTACTGTCTCAGTACACGGGTTCTACCAGGGCTTGATAGTCTTGCCCTTTAATGCTATTGCGGCTCTACACCAGACCAACATTTCAGTTTTGGGAGGTATTACAATGGGTATCGGATCACTTACCCTTACACTGCCAATTTCACCTCCTGATATTTCTATCTGTTGTTTCAGCATCAGGGCTTTTATTTCCTTTTGCAGGAGTCTCTGTTTCCGGTTCTGGCAGTGTCGGTGAATCTGCTGTAAAACAGTAATTACCACGGAAAAACAATTTTCAATTACATTATTCCTAGCAACTTTACTGGTTCACTTTCTCACTGGTCAACATCTACAATAATAATACCCTGATTCTTCAATTCTACCTTCCCAATCTGAATGGTCATTTCTCTGAACCCAACTTGTGGTATTATTTCACCATTGCTAGCCCATATGTTCAATGCAATGTTAGATGGACACTAATAATGTCGGAATCAGCCCAGTACCTTCTGTAGAAACATGTGGAATTGATGTTATCTGGGACCCAGTATCCAACAAGATCGCTGAAGGGAATGCCATCCAACATGATAGGTGACTGGACGTCCTCCCACGAACTTGTCATACCAGGCAGAAGGACCTTGGGAGTTCATACCTGAGGAGCGGCCCGCCTTCCCAGGGATCCTCATTTAAAGCACATTCCCGGGCAAAGTGACCTGGCTCCTTGCAACGGCGGCAAATGGGCTGTCCATCCGGCTGATAGCGGTCGCTGGGTCGTCCTCTCATCGCTTGGTACTTCCTAGGCCTCATCCATGGGACATCCCCTTTACTGGTCGCCAACTCGATCTTGGGTGCAGGCTTGGATCCATGCAGCACCTTGATGAGTTTAGCCATGGAAACAACAGTGTCTGTCAGGGCATCTAGCTTTTGGTTGAGGGCCTCATTAGAGATAGGCTCTCTGTGTTCAGCAACAGTCGCTAACATGGCAGATGTCGCTGATGTTCCTGGCTGCTGGGGTGCTGCTGTAGGGCTTTGAATAGAATTTATATCCCGGGGCTCCTTTATCTGCTGGAGACGGATGGCTCTATCTTTAAGCTGGGCCAAAGTTATTCCGGGATCCTGGATGGTCATCATGCTCAACTGTCCTCTGTGAGAAGGGGATAGGAGGCATTCTATGAACTGATCTATCAGCATTTTGTCAGCTCCCGGGGCTAAGGCAGGTTCTGCTAGTTTGAGTGCTTTGAGCGCTCCATGCAAGTTTAAGGCATAGTCTCTTGCGCTCTCTTTAGGCTTTTGTTGGCATCCAAAAACCTCATTTTAGCCCATGTGTCAGCACTGGACTCAAATGCTGCTTTCAGTCCAGCCACAAGATGCTCTACAGTGTCTTTGTCTGTGTCCGGCCAGCACATAACTTCCCGCTGTGCATTGCTGGTTAACTGCCCAATAATCATACCGACACGCTGGGCTTCTGTTCGGGGTTACATAACATAGTACGCTTTGATTTTGAGGGTATTGTGAGTATTATGGTAGCCACATTGCTCCCAGAGTCTACAGCATCAGAAGCGTCATGATAGGTGCTTCTCCTTGCGCCGCAGCACCGCCGGGTGCTCTGCTGTTGTACGATGCCACAGCATCTCCTTGTTGCGACATCCTGTGCCCCCTTAGTTAATGTCGACCTTCCTGGTCTTCCGATTCCGTCCGGATGTCTATAAAAGGTTCCGCGGTGGGACAGGGATTCTCTTCCCCACCAGATGACGTCAGAGCGCTTTGCAGAGTGCCACCCACAATGACATTGCCCCCACTTTGTAATGGCGGCAATTCAAAAATACAGTCCTTGTGGCGCAGTTTAAATTCTGTTTGCAGCGCGCTCTGTAATGGCGGCAGTTTCAAAACATTTTCTTTTACAAATCACGGCACACAATGCCCTGTTTACCAGGCACGGTAGATCCTGTTCTAGATGCCAAGTTGTGGAGCCCACTGGACGGGTACTCGGTACCGGACCGGGGTATCACGGGGAATCACAGTAGTCTTGGTCCGGCCCGTGTCTAGGGCCCACAAGTAATGGGTTTGGGGGGTTATTTACAGGGGATTTAGTTGTGACGCCACCCGTGGTATAGGTCAGGGTGCCACCACTGCTGCGAACCTCCGGGGATGATGTTTGGCAGCCGGTGATGTAACGGCTCTCCACGGGTAGAGCCTGGTTCCCCGGGGCAGTGGTGATGATAGTCTATGGATGATGCAGGGCAGGGGTAGTGGTAGAGATGATAACAGTTTGTGAGGGAGAGTAGGGCTCGAGCACAAGGATCACACAGACTCACGGTTTTGTAGTTTTCCAAGTCTTTACTGTAGATGGTATTCAGTAAGTATTGTCCACGGACTCTGTACCGGAGCCGTGTTGCTCTCACCCTGGCGGGTCCTTGGCTTCCTACTCCTGCGCTATGTGTGTGGCACTGCTGCCACTTTAACTAGGCTGCCGGCCCTGTCTCTACTCACTGGTACCAAACTTGCTAGGCAACTTGAGTCTTATCTTTGTGTTTCTGACCCATCGTGTTGCTTCGCTGTTGTACAGTGAAGATATATAATCTTCACTTATCCAGTGTTTTCTGTGCTGCTTGTGTCAGGCACAATTTCGGATCCGGTATCCGGTCTTTGCGCTTCTCCAGGGTGAGTTTAGGGTAACTCCGTGTCCGGGTGTGTTCCTCTGCTTCTCCTATTCCTCAGATCCCGGCTGGCCTGAATGGACAGCCCTTTTGACACAGGTCCTTTCCCTCAGTCCTCTCAGGACTGAACTAACTGCCACTTTCTCTCCACCCAGAATATATAGGGAAGCAGCTTTGCTCCCCCTTCTGGCCTAGAGGCGCTAGTGTAGTTAGTGTGGGGAATTAACCCTTGGTGTTGCTACTGTGGCACATTAACCCCTGGGGTGCCATATGAGTGTTTCATGCTGTAAATAGGGTGCTATGCAGGAGCTTATACAGTATATATTTGACTATGTGGGGGACTCATACTGGATATAGGTGGATTATGTGGTGGGCAGAAAGAGCACTGGGGCAGAAAAGAGCATGTGGGCAGAGACAAGGGGCAGAAATAGCACTGGGGCAGAAAAGAGATCATGGGGGCAGAGATAGTGGGCAGAAAGAGCACTGGGGAAGAAAAGAGAGCATGGGGGCAGAAACAAGGGGCACAGAAGAGCACTGGGGGAAGAAAAGAGCATGGGGCAGAGACAGGGGCAGAAAAAACACTGGGGACAGAAAAGAGAGCATGGGGGGCAGAGATAGGTGGCAAAAAGAGCACTGGGGCAGAAAAATGCATGGGGCAAAGACAGGGGGTAGAAAGAGAGCATGGGGAGCAGAGACAGGGGGCAGAAAGAGCACTGGAGTCAGAAAAGAGAGCATGGGAGCAGACACATGGGGCAGAAGAGCACTGGGAGCAGAAAAGAGCATGGGGCAGAGACAGGGGCAGAAAGAGCACTAGGGGCAGAAAAGAGAGCATGGGGGGAGAAAGAGCACTGGGGATAGAAAAGGGAGCATGTGGGGCAGAGACAGGGGGCAGAAAGAGTACAGGGGGTGGTAGAGAGTGCACAGAGGGGAAGAAAGACAGCACGGGCAGAGAGCACACAGTGGGGCAGCAAGAGTGCTGAGAGGGGCGGAAAAATAGTACAGGGGGGGCCAGAGAGCATACATTGGGACAAAAAAGAGATGGGGCAGACAGCTCACCGGGGGGGCAGAAAGAGCACAGTGGTAGAGCGTACAGAGAGAGTGCGCACAGAGGGAAAGAGCGCACATGGAGGGAAAGAGCTTGCACGGAGGGAAAGAGCACGCACAGAGGAAGCAGAGAGTGTGTGGGGGGCAGAGAGAGGGGTGGGGGCAGGGAGCGCTTAGTGGAGCAGAAAGAGCACAGGAGGGGCAGAGAGAGCGTGAAGGGACAAAGGGTGCATGGTGGGAGGCAGAACACAAAGGGGAGCAGAGAAGACACATAGAGAAAGGGAGTGCACGGTGGGAGAGAGAGTGCACGGAGGGTGAGAGGGCGCACGGAGGGTGAGAGAGCGTACGGAAGGAGAGGAGTGCACAGGGGGGTGACAGCTCATAGGAGACAGCATGTGAGATAAGAAGACAGCACAGGGGGAGGCAGACAGCACACAGGGGGAGAGAGACTACATACAGGGAGGAGAACAATGGGGAAATAGCACAAAGGAGAGAGTAGATGAGGGGAGAAAGCAACGCACGGGGGAAGACTGCTCAAAGGAGAGCACACATTAGAAAAGAAGACAGTACAGGGGAGAGAGACAGCTCATGGGGGGGGGGGGGGGGAAGTAAGAAAGACAGCAAAAGGGGAGGGGAATAGTTGCACGCTACTCCCAGCACCACAAAGCTCGCCCCCGTCGTAACATCACCGCCCTCCAGATGCGATAGCCCTCCATCTAGCAATAATAATAATAATTAATATGGTAATATTAATATTGAGCAGAATTCATTCCAGCCCACCACAGCAGTAACGGTCTATTTTACCTCCAGTCAGAACCATTCAGAGACTTCAAGCGGCTCTCACTGGGGTGCCAGCTACCAACATTTACTAAAAAGAGCCCAGATCATTCACGAACGACATATCCGAGCACCCACGATACTCAGCTGAGCACCAAGCATACCCGAGCACCCACGATACTCAGCTGAGTACTGAGCATACCCGTGCACCCACGATACGTAGCTGAGTACCAAGCACACCGAGCACCTTTATGCTCGATCAAGCATTGAGCAGTGGCGAGCAAGCTCGTTCATTACCTATAGCCTCTGAAGCCATTAAAAATGAAAGTCAGTGGTAAAACATGTTGGGAGGGGGAGAGGAACAGAGTCTGTAGATCTTAACAGTGATTTGACTGCTCTTCAATCTGTAGATGCCAGTGCACCACAAGTACCCTAAAAAACTCTAGCAACAATTTAAATTATTGAATATAATGTGCATAGTACAGATTATTATTATTATTTATTTATATAGCGCCATTGGTTCCATGGCGCTTTACATAAGGAGTGGGGTAACAAGGACAGGTACAGTACATATGAGCAGTCAATGCTTGCTGATACACGACGGGGGAGGATCCTGTCCACGAGGGCTCACAGTCTACAGGGGTGGGGGAAAACACGATAGGGCGTGGAGCGCCAAGCGTTTGGTGGAGTGTCGCTGGGTCTCATCATAGGTTGCAGGCTTGTTGGAATAGATGAGTTTTCAGGTTCTTTTTGAAGCTCCTGAGGGTAGGCGAGCGTCTGACGTGCTTGGGGGAGAGAGTTCCAGAGTCTAGGGGAGGCGCAGGAGAAGTCTTGTATGCGGTTGTGGGAGGATAGATGAGGGGGGAGGAGAGGAGGAGTTCTTGTGAGGAGCGTAGGTTGCGTGCAGTGGTATTGGACCATATTGGGAGACAGATATGAATAACATCCAAACAAAAATGGGGGATATAAGCAATTTGAAAGGTATCATATCCATTCCTAACCCATCCTCCAGTCTCCTTTTCCTCCATTCAGTGTCCCCAAGCTACCTACCGCTCCCCCCCACAATCCCTTTTTTCCCTTGGCCTAATTTACCTTTCCGTAGCTTGCTATGCCTTCCATACCTTGTTATGTTGGTCCTACGCTATGCTGCGCCGGACTGACCCTCTCTTTAATTGCCATTCTGATCAGTCATTAGCACAGAAGCTTGTCTTTTTAATTTTTAGAGAAATAATAATCTGGAAGACAAACCAAGCCCATTAAGTCATCCTTATAATTAGAGAGCACCATAAAATGCGAGCATTATACTCAGAGGCAATCATACTAACTAGCTTAGATGTACATTACCGCACATAATTCTTAGAAGACAAGACTTCAGTGCAGTGTTGCACGACAGAATGGCCGCTATGTGCCAAAGTCCTCCAGAGGTGATGTTGCTTAATCAGGAGATTCACTGATATTTTTATTGAATGCCGTCCATCACTTTCTTCTCCAACACAATTTGCTTTAGAACATCATTGTAAAGGCTCTGGGAAACCTGATTTCTTTGAAAGGTGAGCTTGAAGCAAGAATTAAGAAAATGAAGAACTCCACTTCCCTGTTGACCGCACTCCTAGGATCCTTATGTGACATATACAGAGACGGTGTAATATATAAGCAATTGTTTATAGTAGTCTTGTAAAAGCTGCAAGTCTCAGGGGTGTCTTAACACATTACAAGAGTAAAGATTTTTACTGCACAACAAAGGAATAAAGTCTCAGTAAATCAAAACCTTTATTCTTCCTGCGCATTTCTTATGTTGGATAATTTGATATTTGTGCACACAAAAGCATCTTACTGATGTATTGTGGGATGAATGTAACAGCGAGTATTGTGCTTTTCAATGCAAAAATGTTCTGTAGATTAGTAAATGGAGCTTATTGTGCATCTTACTGAGTTTTCCTACAGTTTACATTATGTCACAAATCTCTCTGTGAACTGGGTGTATATTATTCATTAAAGTGCATGTCACCTTGAGATGCTGCCCTACGTAAAAGGATTTTGGGCTCTTTTTTTCAATAGCATCAATATATTTTTGGCTGAAAATACTTTTTGCAATCTGTTTTCTTTAAAATGACTTGGTGTATCATGTCCAATCAATTAAAACTGTATTTTCCCACTTATTTATTTTCCATCTATGTCCACATTTTCCCCCTTCTTAAGGGCACGACGTTAGAACGATGTTGGCAACTATCTCAGAGGCGCGCGGTAATTTCCAACATCGGTTTGGCATCGTTGGTGAGGTATCACACATCTAGATATCGTGGACGAATCACCAACGATGTTGTGAGCAGGTATCATTCGCACAACCCAGCGAATGATAACTTCTCATTGCTGTGAATGGGCGAAGTCGTGAACGACATCGTTATCGCGGTGTCAAACACAACGATATACCAGGTTGGCTGATCGTTGATCTTGTGGTTTGAGAGCAGGTTCTCAAACCTGCGATCAACGATCCAACGACTTATCGCTACAACTGCCCAGAGTCACACGCAATGAAGTCCTAACGATGTTGCTTGAATGACTCCAAACCCGTGACGTTTAAGCGATATCGTTAACAATGTTGTGCCATGTAACAGGGCCTTTAGATTGACAGTTTTGGATTTATAAAGCAAGAGAAGGGTGGAGATAGATCGTAAACGGACAGGTGGGAAGGTGCACTCAAATGTTGGGTCACTTCATGATGCATCGGGCTCCTGTACGTGGAAAGTCATTTTGTGCAGTCAAACTCCATTTAAAAATGTTTGTTCTCCATAGTTGGTGTGTTGTACTGTCATAATGCAGATTTCTCCAACCTTTCTGACCTTGGGAGCCACATTCGGCTCGAGAGAGGGTTGTGAGCCACATCCAACTCGACCACCCCCAACAGTAGAACCCCCATTACCGGCATAATGGCAGCAAAAGCTTTTCCATAGAAATCACAGTGAGGCAGTATACCAAGATCTAGGGGATCCTACCTTACCCCCATTCAGATCTGCTCTTCTATGTGCAGCTACTCACAAAAGTCGCCACAGGAGATCTACTCCTTATAGCTGTTTGCTTGACCCGGTTTTAATGTGCCAAGCTGGCAGACAGCTGTGAGCCACACATTACTGGCCCACGATTGCACATGTGGCTCATGACCTACAGGTTGGGGACCCCTGGACTAATGCTATTTACAGAAGTGGTTCATTGACAATCGTCCAGAAAGCTCTTATCTTCCTTTTACCTGCCATCTTCTTATTTTGGATTTATGACCACATGAAAGTGAGCTGAACTAGGAGACCATCAATCAACTGGAGAGGAGCTCAGAAGAAATACATAAGCATTATCAGATCAGAATGAGATTCTCAACTAATCGCAGATGGATTCTCAGTTAACTCATTGCGTAGTAGACAATAGATGGTGCAAAACAAAAGCACAATGTGAACAAATTTTAATGAAAAGGAAAATTATTTTTAGTCAAATTTATTCAAGCTGTTTAAATAATTTAATATATTATACAAACAACAGCACACAAAAAATTAAAGCCATTTGGTTAAAAGGGTTGTCCAGTCCACTCACTTATGCATTGGAAGGCGTAGCATGATATTTTACATGTAGACATACCTGTCAGAATGAGTGCATTATTTTCAGGTATTCTTCACTTGACCTTTTCATTGGACTAGAGCACATGCATGAAACCTGTTCGGTATATATAGATGTGATGTCATCAGCACCACTCACCTCCCAATGTGGTAGTAAGTGGTGATAGACAACTCTTAATAGAGCCCATACTAAAGTACAGTGGACTCAAGGAAATTATTTCCTTCTCAAGCAATCTGTCAGCAAATTTTACAACATAAACTGCATCAATTATTAAAATGGCTCACTAAGATGTGTATTTACCTATAAAATCCACATCAGAATGAATTTGTAATCTTTATATTAAAATGAGAATTGTATGACAAGGGTAACTAAGATAGCTTCTTGTAATATTTTTGACTTTAAACTGCCTCTCAACTTCTTTCCCTGACCTCCTCCTTCGAGCTCTCCCAATGGTTCTCCTCTGCCACCCACAAAGATGGCCACACGCTGGATCTCATCTTTACCCGTCTTTGCTCCCTTACTAATCTCACAAACTCAACCCTCCCCCTGTCTGACCACAATCTGCTGACCTTCTCCTCCCTCACCTCTCCTACTACATCACCTCCTCTCCGCAAACTTGATCATCCCCGCAGAAACCTAAAACACATTGATCTACACTCACTCTCAGAATCCTTTCTCCCTCTCGCTCACATAACATCTATACGTGACACAGACACTGCCACCACCCTCTACAACATATTAACCAAGGCCCTCGACCTAGCAACCCCCCCTCACATACCATGCTCCACGCACTAATAGGCAACCCTGGCACACCACCCTCACTAAAAACCTGAGACAGGAATCCAGGGTCGCCGAGAGGCGATGGAAAAAATCATGTTCCACGGAGCACTTTGCGCTGTTCAAACAGTCCCTCATCGCCTTCAAGACTGCACTTGCTACCGCCAAACAAACCTTCTTCTTATCCCTAATAGCCTCCCTGTCCCACAATCCCAAGCAACTTTTCAAAACCTTCAATTCCTTACTTCGCCCACCTGCTCCCCCTCCCTCTCCCCTTATCTCTGCAGAAGACTTTGCCTCCTTCTTCAAAGAAAAGATTGACAGAATCAGAGACAGTTTTGATCCACTGTCCCCACAGCCTCCCCTTTCACCTATATTGTCCTCTCCTTCCATCAACTGCTTCTCCCCCATAACTGAAGACCAGCTCTCCTCCCTCCTGTCAAAATCACACCTCACCACCAGCGCCCACGACCCGCTCCCATCCCACCTCATTCCCAACCTCACCTCCGTTATCATCCCAGCCCTAACTCTTCTTTTCAACCTATCACTTACCACTGGCACCTTCCCCTCAGCCTTCAAACACGCCTTGATCACACCCATCCTCAAAAAACCCTCCCTCGACCCCACAACTGTCTCCAACTACCGCCTTATATCTCTCCTCCCTTTCACCTCTAAACTACTTGAACAGCATGTCCTCTCTGAGCTGTCCTCTCACCTCTCCTCCTGCTCCCTCTTTGACCACCTGCAATCTGGCTTCCGACCCCTCCACTCCACTGAAACAGCCCTGACCAAAGTCATCAACGACCTACTGACTGCCAAAAGCAAGCGCCACTACTCTGTTCTCCTCCTCCTCCTCGACCTGTCCGCCGCCTTCGACACTGTTGACCACTCCCTTCTACTACAGATCCTGGAATCTCTTGGCATCACGGACCTTGCCCTCTCTTGGATCTCTTCATACTTAACGGACCGCACCTTCAGCGTCACCCACTCCCACACATCCTCCACGCCCTACCCCCTATCTGTCGGAGTCCCCCAGGGCTCAGTTCTTGGACCGCTACTGTTCTCAATCTACACTCTCGGCCTAGGGCAACTCATTGAGTCCCATGGCCTCCAATACCACCTCTACGCCGACGACAACCAAATCTACCTGTCTGGTCCTGACATCGCCTCCCTTCTATCCAAAATTCCACACTGCCTATCCACCATCTCATCCTTCTTCTCTGCTCGCTTCCTTTAGCTGAACATGGACAAAACAGAGTTCATAGTCTTCCCCCCCAAGATGCTCCCCCTCACTATCTGACCTATCCATTGTCGTCAACGACTGCTCTCTCTCCCCAGTCCACCATGCCAAGTGCCTCGGGGTTATCCTTGACTCTTCCCTCTCCTTCAAGCCTCACATCCAGGCCCTCGCCACCTCCTGCCGACTCCAGCTCAAAAACATCTATAGGATCCGCACTTTCCTTGATCACGACACTGCTAAAACCCTTATTCACGCTCTCATCATCTCCCGCCTCGACTACTGCAACCTCCTGCTCACTGGCCTCCCCAATACCTCCCTTGCACCACTCCAATCTATCCTGAACTCCGCTGCCCACCTAATCCATTTGTATCCCCGCTACTCCCCTGTCTTCCCCCTCTGCCAAGACCTTCACTGGCTCCCTACTTCCCAGAGATCCAGGTTTAAAACATTAACCATGACATACAAAGCCATTCACAACCTGTCCCCTCCATACATCTCTGACATGGTTTCCTGATATCTACCCTCACGCAATCTGCGATCCTCCCAAGAGCTTCTCCTCTACTCCCCCCTCATCTCCTCTTCGCACAACCGCCCCAACACATCAGACATTCTCCTACCCTGGAAACCTTCAAAAGGAGCCTGAAGACCCACCTCTTCCGCCAAGCCTACCACCTGCAATAAGACCCGGTCCACCACACCGCCTCACGACTGGAATTTCCCCCTCCCACTGTATCCCCACCCGCCCCTCGTAGACTGAGCCCTCGCGGACAGGATTCCTCCCCTCTTGTATCTGTACAACCAAATTGTCAACATGTATTGATATTTCTATTGTTACTATGTTACTTGTCCTAGTCTACCCTTTTAGCATGTAAAGCGCCATGGAATATAATGGCGCTATATAAATAAATAATAATAATAATAAAACATAAATAAATATCCAGGACTTGCAACAAAAAAAGAGCCTAAGCTCTTAGCAGGCAGATAGTTGCCACTTACCTGTTGTGCCCGATGCCAGCCTTTGCTAACATGGAGCGGTCACAGACTGCTCCTACCAGTGAATCAACTGCCTTTTCAACAAAGTGGCATCTTCTTTTCCACTATGCTCTCTTTGCAGCACCAAGACTGCTGACATGCTGATTTAGAGCTGACTCCAAGTTACCTAACTAGGGGAGGTGACTGTGAATCAGCATGACATTGGCAGTCCTGCCCTATCAGCAAAGCAGAAAAGAAGCCACTATTGATGTGACATCAGTAGACATCAGCTGAATTGCTGTCAGGAGCAGTTTGTGCCTCTGTGCCAGCAAAGAATAACCCTAGTCAGAACAGGCAGGTAGTTAGCAACTATCTGCCAGTTAGTGTTTAGGCATTTTTTACTTTGCAAAGTCTTGGATATACCCTTTAAAGCAGGGGTGGGGAACTCCAGTCCTTGAGGGCTGCAAACAGTTCAGGTTTTCACGATTTCCTTAGTATTGCACAGGGATTGGAATCATCACCAGTGCAAGTGATTATGTTATTACCTGTACAATACTAAGGAAATCCTGAAAACATGCACTGTTTGCGGCCCTCGAGGACTGGAGTTCCCCACCCCTGCTTTAAAGGAAACCTGTCAGTAAGATCAACATCCTCAAACCACCTAATGTATAGGAGCATGCAGGTCTTTTAAATACAAATCCTTCAACATCTTTATATCCTCGTCTATCTGTGCTGCATTCTAGAGAAATTAATATGCAAATAAAGTATTAAGTGCATTTGGTGAGACATAACACTTTCAGAGCCTCTACCAAGTGGTTTTCCTGCCTATCACCAGCCTTTTTAGTTTCATTGATAGCTTACTATCTGATCTCCCTGCCTGTCGCCTGGTGTCACATATACAGCGAGCTATCAATCAAGCTAAAGAGGCTGGTGCTGAGTAAGGAAACCTTGTGAGGCAGAGGCTTCAGAACTGCTCTGTCATAACCAGAGCACTTAAAATCTCACTTGCATGTGAATGAAAACATTTGTTTCTTTGGAATGCAGCAATACATGTTTCTTTGGAACACATATACCTACATACCATTACATGTGGGTTAGGTGGGGGCAGTTCGATGCTACTGACATCACTCAACCTGTAATTTAAAAAAAAAAAAAAAAAATGAAATGAAATCCATATCTGCAGGTTATCTGCCTGTTAATGCCATGTGAAACCATGTGTCTGCCATTCTGAGTACACTGCTGCTGGTAGAAAAAAAAACTATTTGTCCTGGCAGCCTCAGGGTTTCAGTCATACTGGCAAGACTGGCATAATTTCAGGCACCACTCAGTGCATGGTGAGATGTGGCTGAAATCGCACCACTGCACTGACTGACAGCTGGCTCAGCTCAGTATAGAGTCGGCTATCAGTCAGTGCCAGAGCTGCGCCACTATGACTTAAAATTCAAGCCTTCCAGGAGGACCTCCCAGTAGCAGGGTTTTTAGTTCAGCAGCTTCACGGTTTCAGAATGCTAGTAATCTGCAGATTAACTACATTTCAACAAAGCAATGTTAAGTTTATATGCCTTCCAAATTGTGGATATGGACTCTATGCTCTAGTCTACAGGCTCCATCAAGGGCTATTGGAACTAAGATATTTCCCCATAGAAGTGAGGAAAATTCACCAATAATTTTGGAAACCAATTTATGTGAACTGCTAAAAAAACCTTATGTATGTGTGACTGATGCCCTATGGATCCTCAGCAGTGTGCATATAAATATACCACCAATCACCTCCCATTTGCTGTAATAGGTTGTGATTGTCGCAATGGTATTATTGCCTTTATTACTGAGCCTACTGTGAGTGCAATGGATATTTGAGTTTTGGTAAGCTTTTTTGACTTTTTTAAAGGGAACCTGTAATGTGGATTTCGGATCCCAACCTATCCCTACCTCTCCCTGCAGCTTCCAAAAACATCCCTGTTTGCCCTAATGGTGGGTTTACACACACCAATTTCTGTGTCCAATATCTGAACCAATCTCTGGTTGCAGTGAAATCATGGATACATTGCTCCATGTTGTACACAGCCACAAAATGGAGCAATGTATCCATGATTTCACTGCAACCAGAGATTGGTTCAGAGATTGAACAGATAAATTGGTGTGTGTAAACCCACCATAACAGTGTACTATATTGTTGTTGCCAAATGAGTTTGATACTCACAGTTTTGCTGCCCTGCAGCATCCAGTCCTCACTGTGTGGGGAATGAGTGGGCGGTGATCTGTCCTCCGTTTCCCTTCCTTGGCTGTGTGCTCACACCCTAATGGGCGTGTGAAGGGCTCTCCCTTGCGCGCTCCCCACTGTATCTGGTGGTGTCTTCGCCGCTCCCACGGGTATGTGCCTTCAGCACCTGCGCATTAGCGCAGACATCTGATTGCTTTGACCCGCATGCTTGATGACGCACCAGCAGCACCATCATTTCCATCTCTACCTTCTACTTTGAGCCACATCTTGCCCGCCTCGTTTGATGACACGCTCCGGACTTGCCGGTGACATCATTTCAGAGTGTGAGCAGTGCGCACACATCACAGCTGCGCTTCCGAATAGTGATAGTTGCACCTGGCAGAAGTGCATGTCATCAAGCAGGTGGGTCAAAGCAATCAGATACCTGCGCTAATGCGTAGGTGCTGAAGGCACATACCCACGGCACAGCCAGATACAGAGGGGAGCGTGCAAGGGGAAGCCCTTCACATGCCCATTAGGGCGTGAGCACGCAGCCAGGGAGGGGAAACGGAGGACAGATCACCGCCCACTAAGTCCCCACACAGAGAGGACTGGATGCTGCAGGACAGCAAAAATGTGAGTATCAAACTCATTTAGCAACAATATAGTACACTGTTAGGCGGCCGTCACACGCTACAATATCGAGAGCGATATTGTAAGCGATCACGTGCATGCGCGATCGCTAACAATATCGCTCACATCGCTGGTGAGATGTCACACAGACAGACTCACCAGCGATGTGGGGCAGCGAAATCGCTGGTAACCATGGTACACATCGGGTTACTAGGCGCCGCGCGGCGCTTAGTAACCCGACGTTTACCATAGATACCATCTCCCAGCATAGGCTCTGCCGCTGGGAGTTCGTTCATCGTGGTGTCACACACCACGATGAAGCAGATTGTTCAAGCGTTTATCGCTTGATATGAGCTCCTGCTCACCAATCTGCGATCTAGCGATCAAGCGATTTTACATTGTAAAATCGCTTGATTGCACGCAGCAATTCACAAACGATATCACTTAAGCGATCAAAAAGCAGAACGCTTAAACGATATCGTTCGCGATATTGAACCGTGTGACGGCCGCCTTAGGCTAACTTTACATGCCGCAACTTTTGGCGGCGATAGGAGGCAATCTAACGTGCACATGCACATTTTTCATGGTTGCTTCCGAACGCCGAAGGCGCTTTTACACGCCGCAATTTCGACCTCAACCTAAGGCGATGTGTCGCCCCGGAAGTTGCCACAGCAACAGCGGAACCAATCCGGTGGAGTTCCCTCGCCTCTTCACACGCCGCAATCCCCAAAGGGATGTGGGCGTACATGTTCAGCGCAGCCAACGAACATAGGCGTGACAGACTGGTGTATTCCGCGCCCCAAACACGCTGATTAGACAACGCAATAGCGTTAGGATTGGCCAACCTGCGCAGAAAGGCTGGCTAATATATGACGCCATTGCAATTGTGTAGTGTGAATGGACAGCTGTTCAAATATCAAGAATATATTGGAAAGCTACTGAAAGCTAACTAAGGATAAATGTGAAAATATTAGTTGAAATGCAATGGCCATGACATTTGTAAGCCCAGTAACCGTCTTTCAAGGTTTTTTCACTTCTACTGGGTCCTATCTATGAACCTCATGTCTGCAGTCTAGGTGTGTGAATGGGATAATGCCCTGGGTGCAATTAAAACCTGCTTATAAGGAAAATGTCTGGACTATGTGTAGGTTCTCAAACCAGTTACTGGGTGGGGGGAGGGTGCTGCAACCAAACAACTACACATAGTCCAGACATTTTCCTTATAAGCAGGTTTTAATTGCACCCAGGGCATTATCCCATTCACACACCTAGACTGCAGACATGAGGTTCATAGATAGGACCCAGTAGAAGTGAAAAAACCTTGAAAGACTGTTACTGGGCTTACAAATGTCATGGCCATTGCATTTCAACTAATATTTTCACATTTATCCTTAGTTAGCTTTCAGTAGCTTTCCAATATATTCTTGATTCCTGTTCACACATTGAAATAACACTTGTTAGCCTTGTGCTTTTTCCCTGAAGACATGAAGTGCTGGTGTGCAGCAGAATCCTCTTCTAGTAAGTATATATATTTTTCATGCTAGCACCCAGTACTAGGAGGTGTGCGCCCATTTTGTATATTGTATTAGCTGTTCAAATATGGCGCCCTGTGAAGGGACAGCCAATGGAAACACAGTAGCCACCACCAATCATCGCTGACGGGGCGCGGTCTCCTGCACGCTGTGGCACGCCTCCGGGAAATCAGTAGGCGACGCAGATTCCATCATTATCGCCCGTTCACATGCCAAAAGCAGGGAATTTCACCTTCATGATTGCCTCTGATTTTGGAGCAGTGCTGTGAAATCGGAACCAGGGGCAACCTTTTTTATCGCCGCCAAATTCCCCAATTACACGTCACAATAAGGAGGCAATTTGGCAGCAATCATTCCAGAGAGAAATATCGCCGCCAAAATTGTCTCCTGTGGTTGTGGCGTGCAAAGGTACCCTTAGGGCACACAGGGATGGTTAGGGATGTTTTTGGAAGCTGTAGGGACAGGTAGGGATAGGTTGGGATCCGAAATCCACATGACAGGTTCCCTTTAAGCTTTTTTTTGATTGATGTTGTGAGGCGTTCAAGACTCATGCATGAATCTTGCATGCATCTCGTGCCATGTGTCTTCTGCCTAAGGATGGGATACAGTGGAATTCAGGACAGAAGTGGGGATATTTTTAAAGCAAGATCTGTCGCTTTTTTAAAAACCGGAATGCAAATTGGATCCGGCTTGTGCCCATTGATCTTCAATGAGCTGTCCGGCACTTTCATTTGCATCCAGTTGCTGATGGATCTGGACAGACTGATAGGATGCAGCATCCAACCGCCAGTACGGTAATGATGAATCGCCGAAGTCCAAACATTATTGTCATATTATGTATTTATTTTTGTTACTGTACCATGCCTTCAGCCAGCTTATATAGGATATTATATTATAGCGCATCAGATTGCATCTAGCCATTCTGCGGTTGTTTAATGGCTGTGGTCGACCAACCTGTTAAGAGCTCCTGTTATGAGGAAGTTGGAGACATGGTTGATGGCTGAGCTAGCGTTTGTTCAACAACTAGGTTGCATGGGTAGTCGAAAACAATTACATTATATAAAATCCACAGACATCCTGTAGATCGCCATGTATGAGCTAGAATGGAGGGCCAGCCGCTACTAGCAACTCCTGCTCTGGTGAACTCAAGCCATCTCTGTGTACCATGAATCACCATTCATTTCAATGACTGACATGTAATACTGCAATCTTACTGCAGCTTTCAATTCTAGCCCACCTTCAGCTTATCCAAGATAATTGTCGAAGTTAGATATCTAAGGCTAAAGGCCGGTTTACACGCTACGATGTCCCAGTGACCCGACCAATGATCAGGATCGCTGGGACATAGTTATCTGATCGCTGGTGAGCTGTCACACAGGCAGACTCACCAGCGACCAGCGACCCGTGCAACAACTTCGACATCGTGCAAAAGAATATAAAATATTATTTTCCACGATGTCGAGGTCTCGCTACGCTGGGGTAAGCAGGAGAATGCTGGTAACCAGGATAAACATCGGGTTACAAAGCGCATCGCTCTGCTTAGTAACCCGAGGTTTATCCTGGTTACCAGCATTCTCCCACTTAGTAACCCGATGTGTTCCCTGGTTACCAGGGAACACATCGGGTTAGAAGGGCGTCACACACGCCGATGTGTGATGCCCAGCAGGCAACCAACGACGGGAAAACGGCGCTGGCCATTTACCAATGATCTGATCGCTGGTCGTTGGTACGTCACACACAGCAACAACGCTACGAGGTCGCTACAAAATCACAAGTTGCAACATGTAACCCGGTCTTAAGTTTTCATATCCAACAATCATAGAAACAATTCTAGTAAGCAAAAGAAAGAAAAACAGATCCATTTTAAATACTTTAATTGATCTGTTTTTCATAGACTTTAATTTTTTTTAAAAAACATTTGCAATCTGTATTTTTACCCTGCTAGAATAAGTGATTGCTGCTGAATCCATTTCAACAAATTATTCCTTGACACATGAACTCAGCCAAATAGCGCCAACAACACAAAGACTGCTATATTTACTGAAAATTATACTTTTTGGCTGAATTCACATTGCAGCCTGTTTTACAGCATACATTAGTACACTGTCCAAAAGATGAGTATGTAGTAATGAAGTAGACCATACTTATAACGGTATGTAGTAAAGTATATGTAAAATATATACATTTTTATTTTTACCAATAGACTTCATGGATGATGCCTACCATTGCATTTTATTACAGGAATTAAAGGGAACCTGTCACCTAATTTGAAGCCCCTACACTATCTCTAGCTGTCCCTACACCTTCCTAGCAGCTCCCTATCTATCCCTTTCTTATCTAAAGTGACCCTATTAAACTTGTGTGAATTAAGTATAAACTTACCGCAGTCCCCGTGGTTAGGGGACTGGGTAGGCGTGGCCACGCTTCCACAGCACTCCTCCATGTTGTAATGCACGCCCCGCTGGGCGGCATTATTGTGGGTCCTCTCTGCCCCATTCTTGGATCTCCCGCCCTCTCTGTTGTTCTATGCACGGCCGACGTCACTTCCGGCGCGGTGCATTATGGGCACATCACGTGATCGGCCCGGCTTCAATAAGCCAATGCGCATGTGCGGAGCGGGCCGATCACGTGATCAGCCCATAATGCACTAGGACCAATCAGTGACCCGCCCCATAATGCACGCGCCGGAAGTGACGTCCGGCCGGTGCATAGAACTACAGAGAGGGCGGGAGATTCAAGAATGGGGGCAGAGAGGACCTACAATAATGCCGCCCAGCGGGGCGTGCATTACAACATGGAGGAGTGCTGTGAAGCGTGGCCACGCCTACTCAGTCCCCTAACCACGGGGACTGCGGTAAGTTTATACTTAATTTACACAAGTTTAATAGGGTCACTTTAGATAAGAAAGGGATAGATAGGGAGCTGCTAGGAAGGTGTAGGGACAGCTAGAGATAGTGTGGGGGCTTCAAATTAGGTGACAGGTTCCCTTTAAGTATACACTTCCTGGTGTAATAAATATAGAAGAAGCCGGAGTTGAACAAGTGAAGCATAGGACCGGGTCACTAAAATAAAGCAAGTGTAGTAGAACACTCAAACTCCAACTTCTCATCAACTTCTGCAGAGGCAGCAGAGCAAAGATCACAACACACCAGGGCTTCATTTACTGAAGTTTTTACTTAGGCTGGCTTCACACTGCAGTTTTTCACTGATCAGTGTCCATCCAGTTTGTGTGCCAAAACCAGGAGAGGAACCAGGAGAGGAACTTGCAGAGAAAAACTATAATTGAAAGGTTGACACCTGTTCTGAGTTTTGGATATACTCCTGGTTTTGGCACCCAAACTGGATGGACATTGATCAGTGAAAAACTGCAGTGTGCAGCCAGCCTTACAATAACCAACTAATTAACAGATATGGTTTTCATCATGCTTCCTTCCTTTCTGAATGGGGTGTCCTCTCTTACTTGTCAGACCCCCACTGCGACAGCCTGCATTCTGCACTAGGGTTTCCACAATGGGTACTGCGACAACCCTTTCCATCTCCATAAGCTTCCACAATAGTGCAGCGGCAGCTCATTTTCTCTATTAGCACCCGCAGTCCCACTAAATGTAGTCTCAGCCCACAGGGATCATCCTTTCTTCCTCAACCGGCTCTAAGTGCGTGTGATGCCTTGATCTCCGGCCCCTCCAGGAATTGGCCTGTTGGGCTTCGAGGACAGACCCTCGAACCACTTCACACTGGCATAACCCTATCTGACTAACAATCTAAAATGGCCACTTACTGTATCCCTTAACTCTACCCAGGCCATATCTTAACCCTTGTTGCCCTTTTACTATTCTTACCAGCATTTTTTTGCACATTTTTCCCAGCATTTTCTATCTCATTCACCAGACAATTTTACATTTTCCTAAAGTTATTTCCAGGAAGATAAAATCTCTTCCTCTTCCTCGCTCTCGCCACACAAGCTGCTTAGCTGCCTAAAGGGCCAGTCGCCCACAAAACATAAATTATGAGGTATAGAATATTCAGAAATAGCATTCACTTTTCTAGCCTAAAGCATTTCAAGGTGATGATAGTCATGTAGTGGCCCTTTTCTGTTCAAATCCTTAAACATAAAATATATATATATTTTAACTTTTATTCTTCAAAATTCTTATAATCAATAAGATCTAGTGGCCAAATATATATTATATATTTACAGATGTGGATTCAGCTCTTTGAATACCAGTAAAATCATGTCCTACAATATTTTGCAGTAACATATCTGTAATCCTGTAATCATTCCAATCACAGTTCTTTGGACTAGGACTAGTTTTGTGCACAGCTGTCTGAGGCACCAGAGATTTGCCGTCCTGCTGAGATAAAGCACATCAAAAGATCACGGCGAGTTCTCCTACTGATATTTAATTTGCTAGATTTTTCCCAAAGCTACAACTGGGCCCCTTATGGTGTTTAGAATATAAGACCAATTCATTTAATAGGAAAAACATTAACATATCCTCTACTCTATTTCATTTAAGATAGGGAGGATAAGCAAGAAGAGAAATAAATACCAATTGTGCCCATAAAAGATTGGTTATAATTGTGTAATGCAAATTCTAAAAAAATCTGTAACAGAATAATTTTATTAATTATGATATACCCTACTGCATATAGACAAATGTATTGAGACACACCTAATCACTGAATTCAGGGGTTTAATTCAGTCCCATTGTCACAGGTGTATAAAATCCAGTCCCTTGCCTTAAAAAAAGTCTGTCTTTATTAACAATTGTGAAAAATAGGCTCATTGTAAAAAGCTCACTGATTTCAAGAGGGGTCCTTTAGACCCCCAACATTCTAACCAGTCAGTTGATGAAATTTCTTCCCATCTCAATATTCCACAATCATCTATGAGTGGTATTATTAAAAGGATTTCAGAGTCACTGCCGCCCGACACAAAGTGACAGAACAGGTAAAGTTAGAGTGGAGCCGCCAAGTGGTCAGGAACATAGCGCATAAGTCCCTAATGCTCTGCTCACTCAATAACTGCAGAGCACCAAACCTCCTCTGCCATGACCATCAGTACAAAACTGTAAGCCAGGAGCATCATGGGTTTCCATGGCTATGTAAGGTGAGGGCCACAATTGCGTCTGCAATCCAGTTACTAGATCCAGTTTTTGACATTGAAAATCTTGAAAACCGGATCGGGTACTGCACCCATAGACTCCAATGCAAACACCAGATTGCAACAGTGCAATCCGTTTACCGGATTGGGTTTTTGAGAAATCCATTTTTAATAGGGTCTGCAACGTTTTTTGGTGCATTTTCAAAAGCACATGCGTTTTATTATAATGGGTGTCTATGGGAAATGCATGCGTTGACACATGGTACATTTAGGTACCGGATCCGGTAAAAATGCCTCAAAAATGGCAAGCGGAAAAACTAGATCCAGTAATGCATCCAGTAAATGGATGCATGCTCCCAAGTGTGGCCCTAGCTTAAGCTTTACAAAGCACAATACCAAGCATCAGAGTGGCATAACTGTGCTGACACTTACCTCTGGAACAGTGGAAATGTGTTCTGCGGAGTGAACTCCGTTCTCTGATAGTTTGAGGAATGAGTCTGGCCAGAGGTACGTCACCTGCTCCTCTGGGAATTTAAATAAGCAATAAGCTTTGGAATTTTACTGCACTTGTGACAGAATGAATAGTGTCCATCATATGTATTTATGGCTGGAAAAATAAAGCTATGTCTCTTGGAAGAAAAAGAGAAAAAAAAAAAAGAGAAATCGCCTGGGGGCGAAGGAGTTATAGAGTTGCTTTTGCAAGGTATCCCAGTAAATGAATAGTGGATCAATGACAAATCTTTATGCATGTTTAATTCTTATTTTGTGATGTATGCTTTCTATACAAAAGAAACCTACATGTATGAATGTGTTCCAGAAGGCAAAATAGTAATGTTTAGTAGAAATCAGTCCTAGTATTCAATTGGTCATATGTCTATACATAGGGTATATCACATCTCATTAACTAGAGTTGATAGAAAAAAATAAGGGTGGATTCTTGTACAGTAACAAAAACTGACCTGAGAACATGTTAAAGGGAACCTGTCAGCTCGTTTTTACCCCGAAACCTATCATTACCTGTCCCTGCAGCTTCCTACTACATCCTTAGTCACCCTGTCTGACCTAAAACTGTCCAATAATGATTATAAAAAAATGAGTTTAATACTTACATCTCTGCGTGCTAATTAGTCGTCTTGACTACATATGTAGTCTGCTTGGGCATTCTCCACGGCTGCATTCTCCCCCCTCGATGACAGGATCATACCCCGGTGGGCAGAATGATTGAGTCAAAATTCATGGTCCTCCTTTTTGGTATGATGTGCTGCCGGCAGGGCATCATTTCCAGTCTGGTGCATTGTGGGGGATTATCGGGTGAACGGGCCGACTTCGGAATGCACCGTGCATGGTTTGGAGCCGACCTGAACACCAATATACCCCTACACTGCTGGCAGCACGTCATACCCGGAAGGAGGACCATGAATTTTGAATCGGGACCGCACTTCAGGATGAATGATCGCGTCCACGGGGGCGATACCATCATCAAGGGTGGGGAGAATGTAGCCATGGAGAACGCCCATGAAGACTATTTATTATATGGAGACTAATTATCATATGGAGATGTAAGTATCAAACTCAATTTTTACAACCATTATAGGACAATTTTAGGTCAGACAGGGATGGTTAGGAATGTACTAGCAAGGTGCAGGGACAGGTAGTGATAGGTTTGGGGGTAAAAATGAGCTGACAGATTCCCTTGAAATAGCTCTGACTTCAATTTCTTGTTCCCCAATGTAATACATACAAGTAAAAGACTAGATACCATATTTGGTATTGCATGTCAAACCATCTTGTTTGCTGCCAACTAAAACAGAAGTATGGAAAAAAATATAAAATGGGGCTTTGTTGAGTACATCAATAAATGATGTGGACTTGCAGTCTTCTTCCTAAAGAAACTAATTGCGTTGTTGTCATGTAATGTAATGTGAATTATGTTATGCATTTTATATACTGAATAGTGTATAATGTGAAATGTGATGTAATGTGTGGCAATGCTGTTGTGTGGTTTGCTAGACTATAGGGCAATAGAGTTAAATGTTGGGACTAGCTTACAATAGAAGTTAGCATCTAGGGAGAGTGAAGATTTCCTGTGGTACTACAGATAGGGTCCTGCTTGTGACTAGAGCAGACCTATGGTCTGAAAGATCATGAAGTCCACATGTAGTGGGTAACCTGTACCGGAGTGAAGATAGCGCACCTCTGAGAAGTCAATGATATACAGAGTGAGAAACTGCAACAATCTATAGGACCATACACCAAATGGTAGTGACTGAGTCTAACAGGTTCAAGGAAGATGGATAGCCAGCAGTCAGGCCCCAACAAATTAATAGCTCCTTCGGCTAATGGGCCAAGAGAACGAGTGCGTGAACCAAGTTAGTTTCCCGGAGGGCGATTCTCTGACCGTCAGAGCATAGTGCTTGGGTCAGGCTGTAGTGGCGGATTCCCCTGGACTGCAAGAAGAGTTGGACAAGGGACTAGTACTAGAAATTAGAATGAATTGTGCGTGCTACTTTGTGGTTTTCGACTGAGTTGCACTGAAATGAGAGTTGATTATGTGTACTGGGACAAACCAGATTGAAGTGAGGGTTTATCTACAGATGTTCAGTGTTACCAAACTGTTAGAGAAAATATGTGCTTGGTATCCAATGTGCATCCTTGTCATTGAGAAACTGTTTAGTAAAGTTTATTGTTGGAAAGAAAGTTGTGGCTTCCTTGTCGGTACGAGTTAACAGTAGGTTCTGGCCTCTCAGTGCCATCAGCAGCATACAACCTACATGGGCATATCGCCCCTAAGCAACAAACGCACACACCAGTCAGGAGCTCCATATTCAGGTGTGGCACTGCTGTTTTTCCTTAAGAGAATTACAAACAGTTGATTTGGAGAAATTTAATTCTTTTGTGCCTCGAAAAAATTCTTGGAAGTTTTATAACAAGTTTTTTTGTATTTGCCATATTTTACAATAAACAGAAATGACCACATCCGTGTTTTCAAAATGTGCTTTTATCTTCTATTTAATGTCTCATCATCTGGAATGGGGTATGCCTCATTTTAAAATAATTTCTTTAAATCTATTCTTTGAGCAAAAAAAACTATTGAAATATTAAAATGGAGCAGGATATTGATAATTCTAGTCATCCAAAATAATTAGAAGATGTATATAAAGTCAAAGCATTCACGCGGTGTAAACGTATACCAATGTTGTGCTGAGATATACAGATATGGAAATCAATGTGACTCAACACAAAAATAAATGCATAAATACTCCAAAAAAAAAACATTGCACACTATGAGCTGTATCATAAAAAGAACAGCAGGAAAAAAGATTGTGGTCTGTTAGAGCGACGGGTAGCAGGAAAAATGAGTCGGGACAAACTACCGTAAAAAGATCTCTTTATTAATCAATGAATACCGTAAAGGCAAATAGTTAAAAGCATGTTAAAAATGGGGAACTACTAGGTGGCACCATAAACAAGGGAAAAGGTAAGCCGTCAGAAAGAGTGATAATTGTTGGTTAGCACAGAGACTAAAAAGAGGAAATATTTTTCCATTATGCTAAATGGATAGATCACGATCAGGAGTGGGCTGGGCAGGAGGGCACATGCTGGGAGGCTGGCACTGTACCTTTGAATATATTCAGCTGCTGATCTAGCTACATCTCAGTGATCAGACACAACCACACTGCACGGGCCTGTGTCTGCCGAAGTAACGTCACACAGCACAGCGCACCTGGAGCTGCTTCGTTCTGTCGGAGCAGAGCTTGTGGATCTCAACAAAGACCTCAGTGGATAAGTAGGAGGTGATCATAGTTCAGAGCAGGAGGTCTCCAGTGAGGGGTAGCTGGATGCTGTTCACCTCCTGATAAATTTACACAGGATTGCCGTGGTGGTCGCTCTGCTGGGGAGGCATCCGCTGTGCTCAGGAAGTGGCCGTTGTGCTGGGCTCTATGTGAGTTATTGTAGGTTCTGAGCTTTGATGTCAGCGTCCGGTCGTCAGCTCCATTAACAGCTGACCTCCAGGAAAACTCAGATTCCTGCAATGAAACACACAGAGTCCCAGCTGAGCGACCAAATAGACATCGGTATTCAACTGAATCCTGGCTGTCATGATAACCCATCAGCATCCTGCACTTACATTACGGAGCCGCCAATAGGAGTAGGAAATGATGCGCTCCTCGATGGCACGTGTTGAATCCCTCTGGCAGGGATTGACAGCGGAATATAACTGGTGAGGTATGTGAGGGCTCATATTGTATATAAGAGGATTAATCACCAAGAGATTAGCTCAACGCTTAAAACATTCATAGCAAAGTTGGGATGAATCAAACCTGGTGGATGCTCATCCTGCTAGTGCAGTAATGAATAGAACAGTGAAGGAATTCCAGTAAATCCATCCAGGTAGTGGAAAATTCAAAAATTATTCATTTATTAAGACATCATTTAAAATTGAAAGACAAATCCATGGAAAAAAAAAAAAGATGTAAAATAGCATGACACGAGAGAAAAAGAAGAAAATGCACTCCTGTGTAGGGTCAAGAGGTACATTAAAAATTAAAAGAAGCAGCTCACTTATCTTGCAGTGTTGTGCATGCAGGCACACCACTAATCATAGAGTCTCCTTCGGTATGCCATCTGAGGACAACACGGCATGGGAAATGGAATCCCAGCAGTCTGAATCCGCTTGTGGAGGTGGGTACACCCAGTCCAAAAAGCAGGTCGGCTATGGACACCACCTGACGGTATGATTAGGAGGAAGATTACTAATACAGAACTGCCCCGCTGCAGCACGACCCAGCTCTCTGAGGGAGAGATAACAAGGGCATTAAAAAGGAAAAATGTAGTTATTCCGAGCGCTGCAGGCTGAAGTCTGTTGGATTCAGATAAAACTGGTTTATTGAGCACTGTAATTAAAATACTAATAATTGCACAACCCGCATTTCAGGGACAGACTGTCCCCTTCGTCAGGTGCAATAAGAGTACCAGAGAAAGGGGACAGTCCGTTCCTGAAACCCAGTTTTTCCTTTTTAACTTCCAAGTTACGAGCTAGACCACTATTAGACATAGCATGCCATTTAAAATCTTTTTCCATGGATTTGTCTTTCAATTTTTAATGATGCCTTAATAAATTATTTTTTTTAATTTTCCATTCCCTGAACAGATGTGAGGGCTCAAAATCATATTATATAGGGGTCTATTTCAGGGCTCCTATAGTATATAGGGAGGCTATGTGAGGGCTCATAATGCATATAGGCTATATACTTGGCAGGAAAAAACATCACAGAGCATCGTGGAAGGGTATGTGGGAGTAATAAAGATGAAGTTTAAAGGAAAACGGTCAGGTCAAAAATCCACAAGTAACTTATTTTCTAATTCCTCCCTCTATTTATGTATTTCTTTTATTTATATTTCTGTACTATCTTCTGTAAATGTTGCTACCCGAAGCAGGGGTACTCGAAACTGGGCCCTCTCTTCACTTGCGGGGAAATGTCACGGCGACGTGACCCTGCTCCGTAGTCCCAGGTGTGGCAATTAAAAGGGGATTGATAAAAGAGGAATAAAGTTTATAAAATTATTTTGTGACGCCATCCGTAGAGTGTGGCTATATGAGGCCACCGCTGCAATCGGGACTGCTGGGGTGATGGTGGGTGCATGCGGATGGTGAGCCCTCTATAGGTAGGGATGATTCCCCAGGGCATCCGAAGGTGTAGTGTAATAATGTAAAGTTCCCCGTACCCTCAGCCAGCATACACAGTTTCTGCGCGGTTATGGCTTCTCTACTTGGCTCCTGTGAATAAACAAATGAGTCCACACAGCACTGGGCTTTTACTTCTGACTTTCAAGCAACACCATTCAGTCATTTTATAGCTCTTTCACAAAAGTTACAATGGACCTGAGCTCACACAGCAGCTCTGTACAGTTCTTTACGGGCTTCGGTTCTCACTGCAGCTGGGACGGTTCATCTGCGTCACTCCCCCTCAGTGTACCTCTCGGGCCCTTTCATTCTCCTCTCCGTCTGTGGTTACGGTCCGGCAGTCACGGGCTCTTTAGTGAATTGTCCAACACTTTGGGTCAATAGCCCTAGTATGATGGCTTTCTCCTTTACCACACCGGTTGTTAGGTCTCGGGACATAGAGCTCCCGCACCCCGCCAGGTTTCCTGTGGTTGGGGGCTTGAAGCTTTCCCTGCCATATCTACAGAGCCGGCACTCTTGTTCTTTGGCCCAGCCACCAGTGGCCCGGGTAAGTCGGGCACACCTGGCTCCTTCTGTCCATCATCAGTGATGCAGGCCGCCGGGCCCCTTTATTCTCAGCCTGGTCTCAGTCACTAATTAGCTGATGGGTGTTTCTGCTTAGGAGTTCTCCACTTTCTCCAACTTTCCACACTAGTCTCTCTTTATGTTCCAGGGTTTTACTCCAGTTCCTCCACCCATTCCTGGGTGCTGTACTTTTTCCACCCTCCACTTGAATCCTCCCACCATCCTTTGCCTGACATGAAGTGACTTAGGCTCAGGATCGGAGTCTGTGTGTGGGGTGTTGGTGCGAGGTGACCACCTTACTAATCCCAACTGCAGTTATCCATGGCCACCCGGTAACATGGGCGCCACATAAACAGTGAGTGATCCACTTAGTTCTCTGCTGTCCACTCCCCATACATGAATATGCATGTCACATCACAGCAACACTGGGGGGGACTGTATTCCCCTCTCTGCTCTCTGTGTGCAGAATCACAAGAGATGAACTACAACAAAGAAACTGTCACAACACAGCAGGATATCTGCTTTACAGAAACAAATGGAGTCTAGATAAGGCAGACCTGTAGTATTTGTCTCCCTCCATGGTGATATCATCTGAACAGAACTAAGTGAAACCTAACACTGCACTGTTAGCAAAGGGAGGGAGGAGAGAGCTGCTGAGAGGGAGTGCATAATTACATGACAGTTTATATAGCACAGAACTAATCGTCTATGCTTATAATGGGACAGGACTAATGCAGCAGCTCTTTGCAGGGTCGGACAATGCTGATAACATGGACACTACAAACGGTACAATAATAATTTTCCATGTTTTTAAAGGGTCCGCCCAGGCACTATTCAAGGGTAATATTAGTATCAGACTGAAAAATGACCTGACAGTGTCCCTTTAAGTATTTTTTGTTCTAATAAAAAAAAAATTTCTCAGTGTTCTGTATTATTTACTAGAGATTCCTAATGACCAGGTCTAACATTGGCCTGACATTAGGAATCTCTGACTTAGTGCCAACTGGCAATAGTCTGCCACTGCCACATGGCAGCTGGAAGAGTCAGGTACTGCTCCAGAAAATGAAACTACAACGAATGAGCCATTTTCTGCGGCAACTGCAGGTTGCAATTTGCAAAGGAACGGGGGGTGCCAAAATGCTTGGGCCATTCCACACTGAGGATTTCAGCCCCCAGCTGCCCAGTTGCACCTGGGTGGAAACCAAAAATATAATGAAGCTCCACTTTATTTGTTTAAATTATTTTAAATAATAACAAAGGGCTTCCCTATATTCTGGATTACCAGTCAGGTAAAACTAGGCAGCTGGGGATTGGTGGCAGCCCGTACCTGCTTGCTGCAACTGGGCTGGTGACTAAAAATACAGCGGAACCCCACGTCACATTATGACATGTTGAAACCCTTTTTTTCCCAACTTAACCTAGTTTTATTCACAGTCATAACAGTAAAAAAATGCTTTAAAAAAAAAAACTCATCAAAATCTGTATGAAAAAATCCCAGTAAAACGCACCATTGGCACAGCCATTTTTCTGTTGCCTTTTTTTCTGCAGGTGCAGATTTCTGAAAGCACAAAGTCTGCACAACTATGTTCTAGTCCAGTGATGGCGAACTCCAGGCCTCGAGTGCCACCAACAGTACATGTTTTCAGGATTTCCTCAGCATTGCACAGAGGTTGGAATCATTACCAGTGCAGGTGATTATATTATCACCTGTGCAATGTAAGGAAATCCTGAAAACCTGCACTGTTGGTGGCACTCGAGGCCTGGAGTTCGCCATCACTGTTCTAGTCAGTACCTGAAAGATTGCCCAACAACATTTAGAGAAGCCTGTGAATAAAAGGGGAGAATATAGTCTGGTCAGATGAGACCAAAATGTAACTCTTTAGGTGCCATAATACTCACCATGTTTGGAGGGCAAAAGGCAAATCATCCCAAAAACACCATACAACAGTAAAGTTTGGAGAATATCATGGTGTGGGGCTTTTTTCAGCATAGTGCACTGGTAAACTTCTTATCATTGAAGGAAGGATGAATCTGCAACTGTACCAATACATTTTTTATAAAAATCTGCTGCCACCTACCAGGATGATTAAAATGAAATAAGGATGGACATTTCAGTAACACAATGAACCCAAATACACAGCAAAGGAAACTAAGAAAACAAAGCTGCTAGAATGACCGAGCCAATCACCTGAGTTGAGAAGTCACGGAAGGAACCAGAGCTCAGAATTCATAGAAGGAGCCCATGTGAGCTTCAAGATTTGTTTGAAACAATGGACCAAAAATCACATCCGAGCACTGTTTCTTCAAACAGAAGGCGTCTTGATGCTTTATCACCAACAAAGGCTTTTGTACAAAGTATTAGATTAATTTCAGTAAGCATGATCAATACTTTTTTCTGGTGTCATTTCTCATGATTACACATAATTTATGGACATCTATGGTTTGATTTATTTTGCCAGAGTAGATTGGATGGGTTGTTCTGACATCTGGTGAGAACTTCATGTCAATAGCATCTTTAGCACTATATATATATTTAGAAAATCAATGACATGTTCAATACTTATTTCATGTATTATACTGTAAACTGGATGCTATTTATTGTATGCACGGGCATCTGATATTATATACAGGTAATATGTGACTGGTATATCTGGACATCAGATTGTAAACACAGGATAAGTGACTGGTAAATCCTATGCTATAATTTTTTTTTTTTTTTTTTTTTTTATTGATGTGCAGCTTAAAGGGAACCAACCACCCCAAATGACCCCCCCGGACTATTAATATCGTTCCCTACACCCAGCACATACATGTGCTGCAAGGTTTTTTGCTAAAAAAACTGTTTTTTAAAAGTTAAGATAATGCTTTATAAAGTTTATAAAGAAGGGACGGGTGGGCGTTACTTAGCTGGGGCTAAAGCCGAGTTGCAGCTGCCAGTCATCCTCCTGTCTCCCCTCGCAGCATTGAAGTCCAGCCCTTTCTTGTCGTCACAGCCTGGTGCACGGGATCTCATGCCCGTGCACACATCATCAGCTACAGCCGGGTCGCGAGCACACGCTCTGACTTCCACAGCCGAGCGCAGGAAGTCAGAGCGCGCGCGTCGCGACCCGGCTGTAGCTGATGACGTGTGCACGGGCATGAGATCCCGTGCACCAGGCTGTGACGACAAGAAAGGGCTGGACTTCAATGCTGCGAGGGGAGACAGGAGGATGACTGGCAGCTGCAACTTGGCTTTAGCCCCAGCTAAGTAACGCCCACCCGTCCCTTCTTTATAAACTTTCTAAAGCATTATCTTAACTTTTAAAAACAGTTTTTTTAGCAAAAAACCTTGCAGCACATGTATGTGCTGGGTGTAGGGAACGATATTAATAGTCCGGGGGGGTCATTTGGGGTGGTTGGTTCCCTTTACGTTTACATTCGTGACTTGGTTGATAAAGTATATTTGAAAAAATACACAAAAAATATTCATAGGTAACTATCTAGTTGACCTATTGCTTATATGTGAACTTTACTCCAGGGATAGGTTTCATTTTTAGGAGGGTAGAAAAGAACAGTGTACTTTGCTTTACTACATATCTGAAAACATACATCCATCTTAAAGATAGTAAGCATACAGTACATAAGCATAATATGTACTACATGTGACCAGTGCAAGCACTCATAGGAACTGGTCCAACTACTGTCTGTTTTTCCACAGGCAGAACTTAGACAGACAATATGGTTGTGTGAATATAGCCTATGAAGCAGCCAAAGGTAAACAAACATGCTAAAAGGAACCTTTCACCATATAACGAAAATCTCTCTTGTGCTATGCAGAGGGGCTTGGGGTCATATATACAGCTTACTAGAATACTGTAAAAGCAGCCTTCAAATGTGGTGGCCATACTTTATATTGGTAAAACCTGATGACAGGTTCCATATAAGAACAGGTAGCTAAACATGGGCCACTGCTGCATGCCTGCCCCAAAGGCCAACATTTGTCTGCCAGCCCCTGATCGTGGTTGAGGCCCACAATAACTGGCATGCAAACTTTTGGGCAGCCCTAGTCAACATTACTGTTATTGTGACCCATTAAACAAGTTGAAGATAAATTGATCTCATATAGTTAAAGATGACACATTTCCTATGTATTTTAGACAAACAATATACACGTGTTCCAAATTATTATGCAAATTGGTTTTAAGTGTCATAGGGTTTTAATTTTATTTTTTTTCAATGAAACCCATTGATGGTATTGCGTCTCAGGGTTCTTTCGATCATTAAAATCAATCTCAAATATCTGTGATAATTAGTTTGGCAGGTGAGCCCTATAAAAGGAAAACGGTGTTCCACAATATTAAGCAGGCCACAATTTTCAAGTAACATGGGAAAGAAAAAAGGATCTCCCTGCTGCCGAAAAGCAACAAATAGTGCAATGCCTTGGAGAAGGGATGAAAACATTTGATATTGCACGAAAATGTAAGCGTGATTATCGTACTGTGAAGAGATTTGTGGCTGATTCTAAGCACAGATGTGTTCGTGCAAATAAAGGCAGAATGAGGAAGGTTTCTGCCAGGCAAGTTCATCAGATTAAGACAGCAGCTGCTAAAAAGGCCTTACAAACCAACAAACAGATTTGAAGCTGTTGCTGCCTCTGGAGTCCCTCGAACCTCAAGGTGTAGGATCCTTCAAAGGCTTGCTGTGGTGCATAAACCTACTATTCGGCCACCCCTAAACAGTGCTCACAAGCAGAAACAGTTGCAGTGGGTCCAGATATACATGAAGACCAATTTTCAAACAGTCTTGTTTACTGATGAGTGCCGAGCAACCCTGGATGGTCCAGATGAATAGAGCAGTGCATGGTTGATGGATGCCACCATGTCCCAACAAGGCTTTGACGTCAGCAAGGAGGTGGAGGAGTCATGTTTTGGGCTGGAATCATTGGGAAACAGCTGGTAGGCCCCTTTAAGGTTCCTGAAGGTGTGAAAATGACCTCTGCAACGTATAGAGTTTCCAACTGAAAACTTTCTTCATGGCACAAAAAGCAAAAATGTGCCTTTAGGAGCAAAATCATCTTCATGCATGTCAATGCACCATCTCATGCTACAAAGAATACCTCTGTGCCATTGGCTGCTATGGGCATAAAAGGAGATAAACTCATGGTGTGGCCACCATCTTCCCCTGACCTCAACCCTATAGAGAACCTTAGGAGTATAATCAAGCAAAAGATCTATGAGTGTGCGAGGCAGTTCACATCAAAACAGCAGCTCTGGGAGGCTATTCTGACATCATGCAAAGAAATACAATCAGAAACTCTCCAGAAACTCACAATATCAATGGATGTTAGAATTGTGAAGGTGATATCAAAGTAGCGTTCCTATGTTAACATGTATCTTGGCCTGTTAGGATGTTTTAGAGTTAAATAGCTTTTTATTTCAGTGAATGTGACCTGTTAATGCTGCAAATTCAACAAATGAGCATTTTCAGTTCTTTCAAACATATCAAATGTTTAGAAACGCTACTGTGCCTAATAATTTGGAGCAGTGCATTTAGATTTTTTTTAAATTTTGAATAATATACTGCTATCATTGGGAGGTTTCTTCAATAAAATAGATGTATACTCTAACAGGTGATGACTTATTACACTGACTGTCATTTGCACCAACCATTTAGATTCCTAACAACATGTCGCATCCCTAGTGCGGACGAGACTGTGATTTGTGCGCAGGCTTCCGCCTGCGCACAATCACATGTGGGAGTGAATGGGTGCGCACGGTCCTGCGCTGTAAAGCGCAGCACCGTGCGCTCCCATTATGAAGATAGGAGCTGGCGTCCGCTGCGGTCACATTGCGGATCCCCTCTGCAGAACACTGCGGAGGAGTCCGCAAATGTGAACCCAGCCTAAGAAAAACAATGGTGTGCTTGGTTTCAATGTAACTTTATTCTTTCATGACTTATTTATAAGTTTATGACCACTTATAAAATGTGTTCAAATTGCTGCCCATTGTATTGGATTGTCAATACAACCCTCTTCTCCCACTCTTGACACACTGATAGCAACACCGCAGAAGAAATGCTAGCACAGGCGTCCAGTATCGGTTGTTTCAAATGCTGCACATCTCGTATCTTCACAGCATAGCCAATTGCCTTCAGATGAGTGATGAGGTAAACTATTTTTGTGAATAGTGAAGTTAAACAAATCCACCGCTATTGGTCTGACACTAACCCACAGTGGATAGATCCCTCCAAGACTGTCCTGTCCTGTAGCAATTTCAGATATCCAGTGGCATTGAGGTTTCCCATTGATGAAGAATGGCCCCACTATCTTTGTACCTCATAACACACCATACCATCAGTTTGTGTTCCAACAGTCTTGGAGGGATCTATCCACTGTGGGTTAGTGTCAGACCAATAGCAGTGTTTAACTTCACCATTCACAAAGTTTGCCTCATCACTCATCTGAATGCAATTGTCTATGCTGTGAAGATACGAGATGTGCAGCATCTGAAACAACAGATACTGGAAGCCTGTGCAAGCAACACTGCAGAAAAAATGCTATCATTGTGTCAAGAGTGGGAGAAGAGGGTTGCATTGACAATCCAACACAATGGGCAGCACTATATCTGAAGTGTTTTCAATTCCCTACTGGAATCATCTCAACGTACATCGAATATACAGAAGGCTCTTATGCATGATTTGTGGGTCATCACGAAAATGAGATGGGGTTATTTTTGTATTGAGTTCTGTGCATATTTGTGACTTTCTCTGTATTGTATACAAAAATTTATAAATTTGTGACTCCTGGGGAACCTACAATATGTGGCGGAAACACGTTGAGTGTTATATTCATCCGTTAAATGAATATTTGTATTTAGGCTATGTACTATTGTGGTTAGGTTAGCCTCATATCAGTGCTATATCCAGTACAGGTGTTAGGTCTCATCTTGATCTTTCGTGTACAATATCCTCTTGTATACAGAGATTATGCTTAAATTGCACCGATACTTCCTCGTACCCTAATGGCCACTTTACACGCGGCAACAGGAAGATAGAAAACGGCAGGTGTTGGAGACAATTGTACCTTTTACCTTCTAAACACCTTGAAGTGGCTGCGTGTAATTCAGGTATCTGCAAGGTGTTTTGAAGGTAAAAAGTACAATTGTCTCCGACACCTGCCGTTTTCTATCTTCCTGTTGCCGCGTGTAAAGTGGCCATTATAGGTACAATATATATATATATGGGCAAGAAAGTGGATTAAAATATAATTAATTGATCCAGGAAGCTAATAGAGCTAGAAGACTTTTCCAAGCAAAAATTGATGAAAAAAAAAAAAAAAAAAAAACGATTGAAAGACTATTGTCAGGCTACAAAACAGGGATTTTTGTGTGCTCACCGTAAAATCTTTTTCCCCTAGCTCATCATTGGAGGACACAGGACCCATGGTCCTGTGTCCCAATGATGCGAAGGAGAAAAGCATTTATAAGTGGTGATACTTCCAAAGGGGGTGCCATTAGGTACTAACGATACCCAAGCTTTTTCATTGACCCATTTTCCTTTTTGTAATTTTTAAAATGTATAAGACGGAAATATTTTTTTGGCCTAGAACACAAAAGACGTGTCATCTTTAACTTTTTGCCTTTTAGACATAATTTCAACTTCAACTTGCTTAACTGTTCACACTAACAGTAATTTTGATTGGGGTCCCATACTTTTGCATGCCATTGTATGTGATGAGACACAGAGAGAACATACAAAAGTGCATAGCTATAAGTCACTGATGTAAGTAATCATATATCCAACAAAGAGACATACAGTAGAGTATCATATAAACAACCATATTAAAGAAAGCAGCAAATTGAATCGAAATAGGAAGAAGGTGAATGCTGAAACGTGCCTCAGGGTGCTGGTACCAGGCTTTGAAGCAGGAGAGCTCTCTTAAGCACTATACATATCTCATCTACTTCAGACATACGTGACCTCATGGATAAGATTCCCTGTCTAATGTGTAACCTTTACTTTTCACTGCATTCTTTTCATGCAAACTCTCATTACAGTAACAAGTGATGCCCATGTGCTTACGTATGCATAACTGCATTAAGTCTCAATAAGGCTTTTTGCTTTAGAGATTCAATTTAGTGCTTACTATTATATGGTTGTTATACAATACTCTATATCCCTTGACGGATATATGATTATTCTTTATCTGTGACTTACAATTTTGCACTTTTGTATGTTTTCTTTGTATTTTCACATAGTAATCATGGACATCAACCATGACCTATCCATGTGGTATAACTGAAAAAAAAAAAAAAATCCTTATTTTTTCGGTCTGTGCGCTATCCAACAATTATCATTCTTTGTGCATGGCAACTTATCTGTTCCCTTGCTTATGGTGCCACCAAGTGGTTCCCAATTTTTTAACATGTTTATCCATTTTTTATTTATGCATTGATTAATAGCGATCTTTTACAATACAAATTGAAGTGCACAATGCATTTTGTAGGATTAACCCTAAATAGTATGGAGTCCTAGCTTGGGATCAACAAAAAAATTATCAAAACACCTTTGCCTTAGCAAACAGTCCAAAAGAAAAAAAATATTATCAATCTTACCCACTCAAAACTATTAAGAACAGTATATCAGATGTGAATGTGGGCAGGTCCTCCACAGTGCCTTATGAAAGTTTTTAAACCCCCCCACCCCCAGCCCCTTTTGACTTTTTACCTATTTTGTGACATTACAACCTATATTTACATATTTTTGTAATCTGATGTGTGAGATGCATTAGCACTATAAAGTCTAAGTTGGGGAAGTGAAGTGAGAAAAATATAGGCAAAGATTAAATTTTTAAGATATAATAAATAAAAATTGCCATGTGCATACGTATTCGCCCCTTTTGCTATGAAGCCCTAAAAAACTCTGGTGTAAGCAATTAGCTTCATAAGTCACATGCTTAGTGAAAGATTGCACACAGGTGGACATCCGAAGTGTGACATGGTCTGTCAACTATATACACACACCTTTTCAGAAAGGCCACAGATGCCATTAAGCAAGAGGCAAAACTCACCAAACACCATGAAGACCAAGGAGATCTCCAAACAAGTCAGAGACAAGGTTGTTGAGAAGTACAAGTTAGTGTTAACAGCTAAAGAAAAAAAAATATCCCAATTTCTAGTGATACCCCAGGTGCCATCAAATCCATTATCATCAAATAGAAAGCACATGGTACTACAACAAACCGGCCAACAAAGGGTCATCCACCAAAACTCTCAGTCCATGCAAGGAAGGAATCAAAAAAGGCGGCAGACACCTAAAGGTGACTGGAGCATCTGTCTATATGACCACAATATGCCGCACCCTCCATAGAGCTTGACCATTATGGAAGATTGACTAAAAAAAAACTCACCTTTGGGAAGTTCCCTGCACCTACTTGTGCATAGTATCAGATGGCCAAAGATGGAGGAGGGGGCAGCGCTGGTGAATCGTACAGATAGACCAACCACTCACAGCCTTTTGATTAAGGGGAGCAACTGTTTGCAAGAATTCACATTAATGAAGCAGCTATAGGGAGCCTGTCATATTGATAAGTGAATACACCAGTGTCTGAACAAGAGCCTATTAATTACATCAGTTGCGGCGGGCTAGTGGACACTGCATGAATATATGCACTGTGTCTGAACACAGGCCTATTAATGACGCTAAGTTGGGCGGGCTAGTTAACACTATATGAGTACATCTCACATGACAGACTTACCTGTTTACCAACCCAACTCCAAAAGCTCTACTACACCCAGCACACCACTTATACCTCACATTGTTCATGAACATTTAATACAGTTTTTGCAGCGTGTAGCGGAGCTGGGGTCTGGTATTCTCAGCGTGGTGGGGCCCATAGTTTTTGGGACCCCCGCACTATTCTTGGCACTTTTACACGGCTATTCCCAATGCCCGGGTGCAGTGGCATCAGGGTGATAGATGGGGGTTAATGACAGCTGAGTATTGAAAGCTTGTCATTAAGCCCAGGATTCGTAATGTCACGCGTCTTCTGATACCTGCCCATTATCAAACTGGTAAGTGAATAGTTAATAAACACACAGAAAATTCCATTGTTATAAATAAGACACACCAACAACTCTCATTTACCAATTTATTAAGCCCAAACAACATACCCTCCGACCATAATCCACGAGGTCCCACAAACACTGGAAGTCATGCTGAAGGAGTAAGTATCGTATCAGCAGGAGCTCTGAGGAAACAATTACAGCACTGAGAGCATTGGCTGTCTGTGGCCAACTAATACGATTACCACAGTGACACAGTCAGCTGACTATTACCATGGTGACACAGCTGACAATGTCACCACGGTAATTGCGTTAGCTGACCACAGACAAGGGCAAAGCTCTCGGTGCCATCGTTGTGTCCTCAGAAATCACGCTGATAGGATACTTCCTCATTCAGTGCGACTTCCAATGCATCAGAGATGAGGGGTATTCGTTGGCCCTTGTGGATTATAGTCGGAAGCAGGGCTGTGGAGTCGTGAAGTCAAACCACCCACTCCGACTCAGACTCCTTCATACATGGCTCATGTTTAAAAGTGATACATTTATTGAAGTACAATGTGAACATCAGGCTTTAATTATTATTACAATATAATAATCAAGATATTTAGATATTAATATGAATTATTTTTATGTTCTATTAAGCACATTCTGCATTGAACTACTATAACCAATTTATTACATATTATAGGAGTCGGAGTTGGTCCATTTTCTACCGATTCAGACACCACCTCGTCAGAAGGTATGTTGTTGGGAGTTAATAAATGTGTAAAATCAGCGAAGCCCTACACAATTTCTTACCATTATTTTACACACACTAACACCACAGCCACTGGTAGGCATTGTGGGAGTGCAGTCTGAGTGCAACAGCCAATCACAGACGCTCTCATAAGAGAGTGAGCATCTGTGATGGGCAGCTGCAGTTCAATGCATTGAATATTCATGAAGCTTAATGGGTGGTCTATCTACCTTCTAATGAGACCCGCTTGCTCAGTGTGCCTACTGGATCCGGTTTTACCGGATTGCACCCGATTCTGTAAAACCGGATCCACAGCCCATTCACTTTCATTTGAATTTATGGCTGATCCCTCTGGATCCAGTTAGTGGCATTTTTTTTGCCAACCTCAAATAAATGCTTCATATTGCATTTTTGGAGATCGGCAGAAACTTGATGCCACCACGTGCCAGACTGCCCATTGAAATCCAGTGGAGACAAACTAGATGCACCTTATAGCGTCTGGATTCGGCCAGCGGACAGAAAACCATAAGTGTGAAACCACCCTTACCTGCTCCTCCCTATACTTATTTCAACTCAGGGCTCTCAGAGTTCTGTGTAATCACAGACACTGGATCAGAAAAAAAAGTTTCCAATGCAATTCTAATTACGGCTCTCACTTCCAGATAAGTGTACTTCTTCAAAGACCTTGTTACAGTAGGTCTACAAAGAGAGACTTCGGCACTAGCTTCAATGGAGCACGGTGACCAGCTCCACTGCGAAGGCGCAAGTGCGGCTGTCACTCACCGCAGCGGTAACAGGAGGGGCGGAAATTTTAAAAATGCAGGGCAGGTTTTGCATCACGGAGGGCAGCGAAGCCCTTATACATCAATTCCATAGAGCAGCCTCCTGGATATAATAGCCTGGAGGATGGCAGAGGAAAAAAAAAAAAAACTTCTTTTCTCCGGTATGAGAGGCACATCTGGGCGTTACAAGTACCTCATCTACATTAGGTTTAAGCTAGTGGGCACAGTTTAAAATTCCCAAAAGGGGTGACAAGTTCCTTTTAATGATGGAAGAGAACAAAATAATCTGTGGTAGTTAGTAAAAGGCCTCGTTTGCAGTCGATTCGTTTGTGGTTCTGAAATGCTTAACGGCATGGTCCGAAGTTGCAAAAGCATACAGATTTAAAGATATCGCTGTGGCTGATCCAGTGGGAACCTACCCTCCTAAAAGAGATGCAAATATTTTGTTTGATGATGTCTAACCTAACTACCGTATATACTCGTGTATAAGCCGAGTTTTTCAGCACAAAAATTGTGCTGAAAAGTGCCCCCCTCGGCTTATACATGAGTCAGTGACGGCTGAGTGTGTGGGGCCGGTGTCCGGGGGCTGGAGGAGGTGGGGGAGGCGGTATAGTGAGCGGCCGGTCACGTGGGGCCGCTCATTAGTGCAATGCAATATGCACTGCATCCCCCTGTCCATCAGCGGCAGGGGGAGCCGTGCATATTACATTGCACTGTCAGCGCTCCTCCGCCCCCCTGTGGTAGTATACAGCAGTGCCCCCCCTCCCCATTGCTGCCGCACACCTGTAAAAAGAAGATCTTTCATACTTATCCTCCTGCTGTCACTGCGCGCATCCTCCGCTCTCCTTCTTGCTTGCACCCGGCGTCCATCCACTTGACCGTGCACAAATAATGTATATACCACAGTGGGGGGGCACTGCTGTATACCCCCAGGGGGGGACTGCTGTATACTACCACAGGGGGGGGGGGGCTGCTGTATACTACCACGGGGGGGCTGCTGTATACCACGGGGGGGGGGGGGGGCTGCTGTATACTACCACAGGGGGAGGCACTGCTGTATACCCACAGGGGAGCTGCTGTATACTACCACAGGGGACAGGCTGCTGTATATACCTCTGTGGCTGCTGTATACTACCACAGGGGGAGGCTGCTGTATACTACCACAAGGGGAGACTGCTGTATACTACCACTGGGGCTGCTGTATACTACCGCAGGGGAGGGGCTGCTGTATATACCTCTGTGGCTGCTGTATACTACCACAGGGGGAGGCTGCTGTATACTACCACTGGGGCTGCTGTATATACCTCTGTGGCTGCTGTATACTACCACAGGGGGAGACTGCTGTATACTACCACTGGGGAGGCTGCTGTATACCACTGGGGGAAACTGTATACCTGTGCTGGGGTCCACCCTCGGCTTATACACGAGTCAATAGGTTTTCCCAGGTTTTGGGGGCAAAAGTGGGGGGGGGGGGGGGGGGGGGGGTCGGCTTATACACGGGTCGGCTTATACACGAGTATATACGGTAAATGTTCAACACATTGAGAAAGAGGGAAAATAAAAATAAACAAAATGCAAAAGTTGAAGAAAAAAAAAAGTTTTAATGTCACACACAAAAATACAAAAATAAGGAATACAATTTCTCAAGAGTATTAATATAGTGGTTTCAGTACACATTGTAAACTTAGAAAATAACGTACACTAAAGATAATACAATCAACTCATTATTCGATGCCCAAGGTCTGAGATGGGCATTCATCACTGCAGCATATCCGAGGGCAGACAGAAATTATGATTGCAGGTTTATTGGGCTGCGGAAATGAGCCGCTTATTACTTTTACAAATATAAGACATTTTTATCTAGCTAGAAGCCATAAAGACAGTACAATATTTCTGAAGTGTGTTGATGGACCTGCAATTGTAATGTGACCTTACTGTGCAGATCACAATGACCAGAAGAGTGCGTTATCGGAGGTTTCGCTAATGATGACGCTCTTCTTCGAGTCAACTGACTTCTGTTGTCAAACTTAGAAAATCCTGATGACTTCTGAACAGAGCAGATCTGCAAAGTGACCTATGCTGGGACTAGAGGGGTGCAGGTAGGGTGGTATGCCTGAATTTATTGTTTTAAAAAATATCAATGCCTAGAAAAAATAAACTCTTTAGTGTAGTATAACCCTGTTTGTGTCAGTACACTTCAATAGCAATCACACTTGAAACAATAGTTTCTTCCGGTACACACTGAGCTCCGACTATATGCGTCAAAGGTTGGAGTTGGCTGTTCATCTCTATTCACAGCTTGTCTCCACTATGAGCAAAAAGGTTCTGGCTTTAAAATTCAAGATTCTTGATTTTCTCTCTCCTGCCATAATCTGTAAGGAGAAAAATCAGGAGGTCCCCAAACCTAAGATATGCAGCCGATCTCAACTAAATCCAGAGGATTGGCAACACTTCTTTAATGTGTATGTGTCTTTACAAGGATTTAGCTACACATAGCATGTGCCACTTGTAAAGATGTTGATCTACACAAATTGAGCACAACACAAGAGTCTACGGTTCAATTTGGAGATTCATTTTGGCCACAAATAATGTAAAAAGAAAATAAAATAAATGGTAAACTTACAAGGTGTCATTAAAAAAAAAAAATAGATGTTATCCTGGTGTTTAATCTGATGGTTTTACTATATAACCAGCCAAGGGTATAGGTGTGTAGACTATCAAGTGTCCATGTTTACTTACATTCTGATCAATTCAGGCAAATAAAAAAAAGAATATTGCTATAAAAATTAATGTCCAACTCACTTCTGAGCATCACGTTACGGTATGAACACACAAAAGCTCTTGTAACCGGATACATGATATCTCCTATAGCTTATTTGGCAGATTTGTGCAGAATTAAGAGGTGAAACAGATTATTCTTACAAAATACAATACTAGTGACACAAAGGTGCACGGTTAACACAAAAAGTCTTCATATGTATAAAAGTCCATTAAAATGTGGCCTGGCACTGATCATGGATCTTTGTACTTTGTGGTCGTGTGGATCACATGACTGAGGATTCAGTTTACTTTAATAAAATAAAAAAAAAATAAAAAAAAACTAGACTTTTTATATCAATTTCTTTATGCAGAGACTTCCTTCAACCCCTTCTGACAGGTTCCTAACTCCAGAGGTCTGTAGGAATGTAGTGGTGTCAGACATGTAGTTGGTTTAAAACTCTACAGAACGGTGTATAAGATGAAGAGCAGCTCCAGTCTCCCACCTCATCAATCATCAAAAGGGATCATGTCAAAAAGCTACTGAGCCCATGCACCTCTGTAAAAGGGTTGTCCGTCATCACGCCAATCTGGGTCACTGGTAGGAAATGCATCAAAATAAACTAAGCATTACCCAAGATGGTTATAGCCATCCTTTAAATGGATATATTCCGGAGCTCCTCAAAAGTGGAAGAAATTTGCAAAGTTGCTTATTTTTATTCTTTTTAATCTCCTCACTCTCGTTCTTCAAACATGCTACTTTTACTGTTTACAGCTTATTGCCAAGGAAACTGTTGACTACTGTAGGACTGCAAAAGTGGCCGGTTCCTTATGCAACACATGTAGTTCCAACTTGCTTCTATATATCCAGGGAGGCCACCTCACTACATCTACATTGATTTGCATTGGAGGCCTCCTGGACATGCACAGCTCAAATGCAGTTCCATCAGTCAAGATGTGCAACAATGGTCTTGGAGTGAACTTTCAAACAGTAGCGGCCCACTTAATGAAGGGTCAAGGTAACATCCGATTTACCACGTGTGACAGCGTTACTGAAGGGTCAAGGTAACATCCTATTTATCACGTGTGACAGCTACAGTCAATCAAGATAAATGGCACAAGACCACAAACTAGCGATTACCTGAAGCCGTCAGAAGTCGGAGGCAAGATGGAGCCCTAACAAATCGAGCACAGGAGAGGACCCGCAGCTTCTATTGATAGTAAGGGTTAGTGTATTATTCTAAAGCATCACCTACCTGTTGGCCAATTTGGCCTGAAGATGAACAACCCATTTAAAAGTACATTAAACAACAGAACAATAACATTTCATCCAGAATTAGTACAAAACCGTCAGAGCAGCATGAATGGTGTGGCTTAAAGAGGACCTGTCAACCCCCTGCTGCATGGCAAAGTAAATGCAACATGTATGCTGCATTCAGGGAAGGGGTCTCCCATGTCTCTAGTCTCCCCCTGTATCCTGAGAAATACATTTTATAAAGCTTACAAATAAGAGGTCTAATGGTTGGGCTCTTACTAACAGGTCATCCCCTGCTGGCACAGTCCTCCAGCCTCCTCCTTGTGTATTCAGCCCCTTGTATGCACAGAGCGGCATTGCGTGATGTCAGCGCCAAATTTCTGTCCTGCTGTTTGAATAAAGCATAAAGCAGGGCGGGCTCTGCTGCTAACGTCACAAAATGCCGCTCTGTGCGGCAGCATGATTGACAGAGCAGGAGAAGAGGAGGGCAGAACAGGAAGCGGTGGCATTCACATACAAGGGACTGAATATACAAGGAGGAGGCTGGAGGTCTGTGCCAGCGGCGATGACCTGTTAATGAGAGCCCACCCATTAGACCTCTTATCTGTAAGCTTTATAAAGTGTATTTCTCAGGGTACAGGGGGGCTAGAGACATGGGGGACCACTTCCCTGAATGCAGCATACATGCTGCATTCAGTGCTGCATTTACTTTGCCATGCAGCAGGGGGGGTTGACAGGACCTCTTTAAAAAGGAACCGAAGGCTTAAGAAGAAATCAGATAAACATTGTTCGACTAGAACTGGAATAGGGCCAGTGCATCATGTTGAATCATGGCCCATACCCTCTGATGTGGTGCCCATACCCACTGATGTGGCGCACACTCCTTACATTTATCTAAGGCCCTAGTCATGCTACATTTTCTGCAGTGCATCCATGATTTCTGCCAGAATTCTCCTAAAAACAAAAATCAGTCAGATGAACTGCAGATGGGGCCTTAGACAGCAATGACACAAACAGAGGTAAAATTAACTTAGTGTTTTTCATTTTTCTTCTGAACATGTCTGCATTAGACTACATTTCTGTGCAGTCTGAACAGAGACATGTTCAGAAAAGAGACAAAATAGATTTCATGGCCCTATCAGCAACTGAATCCCACTTCCATCGGGATCCACATAGAAATGTTGGACGCAATGCAGAAACAGTGTGAACAGGGGCCAACATGACTCATACAGAATAGGGGTGAGGGGCACCAACGTCTCCATTGTCAGACGAAATCCATCCATTTAAACATGGTCCATTACTAGGATTTCAGTAAATTATCAGGACTCTGTGTCCCTGCAGTAATGAGGAAAGCCTTCACAAACCACTGATGATCCTTGTATTTACTTACCATTTACCAGTGTAAAATCAAAGTGTCACTCTGTAGCTTCCCAGAAGATGGGAGCGTGATAATAGTCCATTTTCTGATGACCCGGCTTACCAGGTAGACACTTTCAAGAGAATGAGCACCATTTATAAAAAAGTAGGTAATGTCAATGTGGCCCAATTTGCATAGACTGAAATCTCTGATACACAAAAATATTTATGTACACCCCCCATCACTAATCTAAAAGCAGCTTCCGAAATCCTTTGGCACACTGAAAGAATCAGTCTCTGTGAAAATATTGCCGGACGTTACTTTTATTTCAGGACACTTCTGTGGGCCAGAGAAGACAAGTGGCTGCAGTAATGCTCCGGCAGCTGGGGAAACAAATAAATACCAAAATACATGAAAATACGGTTACCAATCAATCTCAATCTGAGTGGCAGCCACACATAATCTAACACAATGTATAGGACCTCCAGACACTCCGGATGACTATTCAATTTGTTGGGTTAACACAATATGACCGACACTTACCAAGAAGCTCATGAGCATTCATCAATGCAGATATTAAACACAAATTAATTATATATGGAATCTGTAAAGTGGTTTAGTAAATGCCAATGCATTACTTGCTTGACTTAGCTAATACAATAATAACATGCAAGAACTATTTTGCTTAAAACATAAATCTGTTTAACCAACCTGCTCTCCAAACCCATATCATTGAACAACCACTTCTTGATCCATATATTTTCCCCAGTAAAAGAACAGCTATAGGCACCTTTGATGGTGTTCCAGAGGTGTCGGCACTGTCTCCATCAGAAATCTCTGAACAACCAAAGGTGATAGCATCCCGTAATGTCACGTGATCCCTGGGAGATGTAGTGTCAACACTGCTGGCACCGAAGGCGAGTACTGGTACCTTCACAAGCCGCAATCTCGCCTGTGAATCCTAAAGGTGATATGTCGCCCCGGAGCAATTGGCGTGAAATTGCCTCACAGTTGCGGCGTGTGATTGGGGAATTTCGCGGTGATGAATAGCCTCTCGCCTGATTCCCAAGCACTGCTCTGAAATCAGCTGCAATCATGAAGGCGACATTTCTGTGTTGTAGCGTGTGATAGGGCGATAGTGATGGAATCAGCGTCGCCTATGATTTCCCGCAGGCGTGCCACAGCGTGCTGCAGTCCGCGCCCCGTGTGAACTGATTGGTGTGGGCTACAGTGTTCCCATTGGCTGTCAATTCACACAGCACCATATTTGATGAGCTGTCCGTCCAGCACCACACAATGGCAATGGCGTCATGTATTAGCCAGCCTTCCAGAGCAGGTTGACCAATCGTAACGCTGTTTGGTTGTCCAATGAGCACGTAAGGCGTTCGGTGTAAACCACTGCGACATTCCTAGCTCTTCGCCACACTCAACATGTACGCCCACATTGCCTTTGAGATTGCAGCGTGTGGACCGGGGATGGGATTAGGCAAGATTGCTTGCGCTGTACGTGAGGCGATTTCCGGAGCGACACATCGCCTTACTTTCAGGGCGTAATTGTGGCGTGTGAGGCCGCCATCGTCGATCTGAGGCGAGCATGAAAAACATGCACGCGCACGTTAGATCTCCACACATCGCCAGCTGTTATTGCGGCGTGTGAAGGTACCATACGCGTGTTGTCATTTTACTGGGTGGAAACATGGATTGAGAAGGGGTTGTCAGAGTAGTTACCAACCCCATTAAATTTGGTATCAATGAAACTAAACATGTACCAAATAATCAAATATTCCAGATTCATGAGGCTAGAAAAGCCAATACTGGGATAACACCAAGATGCTACTTCGCGCCAATAGTCATTGTTTCACAAGAGAAAACAAGAAATATGCATGCGTTACTGATGATCACACGTACCTGTGCTCCCAGCTTGGAGAGATATCTAACCCTTAAAGCAAAAGCACTTAAAGGACGAAACCTACTTTCTGAATTTTCCCTTCGTATTCGTGCCTTTTCAGCCCTATAAATCATATGGATAAAGATATGGTAAATGGATGATGGAACAGGATACATTTAATAACACAAGTAGTTTAGCAAAATATTAGAGGTATAATTGTGCCATCCAGTATATGATCTGACATTTGGGCATTTCAATAAATAATACATTAAAAACAAAAGTGTACAGCAGAAACCAAGTACAAGAACCAGACCAAGGTCAACAGAAGGTACTGCAGAGACATTGGGCTTTGTTTACACTAGTGTCACAATTCTATAGCTAAAACCGAAACAGCTTGTAAACAGATCTCTTGTATTGAGAACCACCTCTCTAACGGTAAGATATCAACATATCATTTCTACTCCCCTTTACTACTTTAACATTTGTTTTTCCTGCCAAAATGTTCACTGATGTCCTAAATAAACTGCCTTAAGTAGTTATGAGAAATACTGCACTAAATCATCGGGGTAATATGAGAAAGTAACCAATGAGAATCAGTGTGAATAAAGCCACAATCATTATCCTACTTGTAAGGGGGGCCGAAAGACCTCCCAGAATAAAACATTTCCACCCACAGTCAATATTGCATCTATGTAATTGCTCCATTTCTTGGAATAATAACAATACAGACAAAAGTTTTTTTTAATAAGAATTTTAATTTTTTAACAGATTTAGTAAAAGTTTATGAAAGTAATCAAATTTTCATTGTGGAAAATAGTTGTTCTTAGTAAAAACACAACATGATAATACATAACACATAAAGCATACAGTCCTAGTAATCGAATGTACGGAGGTTCCACATATTAGACACATTCCCTGAGTAACGCCTGTGAGGAACACCAGGATAATACAAGTGACAATGTATGGAGAACAAAAAGCCTTTTGGGCTCTGTTCACACACATTTAGTGGGCCCGCATGTGTTATGCCAAATAACAACTGCATTTTACAGTACCAGCAAAGGCTATACAATTCCAGAAATCTTATGCTCGTGGTTCTTTTCCTGCTGAATTGGAGCCTACAGCTTTTGTTAGTCTGCAGCATGTCAGCTCTTGAAGCGCATATTAAAAATCCCACAAAGGCATGTGTTTTGTCAGCATTTTCCGCAGAATAAAACTTTCTCTATTAAGCTGTTAACACACACTGTAGGCAAAGCACTAATGTTATCCCCAAGCCAAAAACGGGAAAAGGATGCAAAATGGGCAATTTTCCAGCCGATTCAGCAGGCTTTGGTTGCAAAAAGAAAAAAAAAAAAAAAACAGTGTGAACATAGCCTAATGGTTTGTGCACACGTTAAATATTTGCTGCTTTTTTGTCACATTTTTAGCACCATTTTGGGGGGGGGGAAACTGAAGCCATTTGCTAGTACCAGCAATCTGAAAGATTCCTGAAGCCCTTCACACATTCCATATTTTTACCTTGCAGATTTAATAGGCATTTTAATTCTACAGCATAGCAATTCTTTCAGCATTTTTGCAGCATTTTTCACCCATTCTGATGCATGGGAAAAAAAACGCAAGTAAAAAAAATAAAAAAGCATTAAAAATGGTTGTGTTTTACACCGCATGTTTCCTGCCAAAGCATCAGTATTTGCAGACTTTTCTGCCGCAAACCCTGAATGTGTGCACATACCCTTACTGCGCGGGTAGTGGCTATGGAGATGTTAAAGGGTTGCTCCACTACTTTTGTATAGATGACTAATCCTAAGAATAGGTCAACAACATTGGATCATTGGGTGTCCAACATCTGGCACCCCCACTAGTCCGCTGTTCTCAGCATGGATAGATGTTAGCAGTTGTGGAGCTGTCTGTCAGCTGTGTAGTGGCTGCGGCTGGGTACTGCAGATTGCTCTTATTCATTTACATAGGGGCAAATTTATAGTACCCAGCCATGGCTAATATACAGCAGTTGTGAAGCTGAACTGCACAGCCCTGTCAAATAACATCCAGCTACCGCAAACAGCTGATCGGATGTCAGACCCACGACAATTAAAGGAAATCCGCCAGCTTGTTTTTACCCCCTGGCCTATCACATCCCTAATCATCCCTGTCTCACGTAATAGTGGCCTATATTGGTTGTGAAAAATGACTGATACTTACATTTTTGCATGCTAATGATGCCTCCAGGCTACGGTCTGTAGTCTGACTGAGGGGGAAGGAGGTCTCCAGGGCTGTGTCTCCCTCCTCGTTGCTGTAATCACGCCCCGCTGGAAGTGAGAATTAATTCGCCTGTGCGCTCCTGATGTGAAATTCCCGCCTCCTCCTCTCGTGTATGATGCACCGGCCGCATGTCATTTCCTATCCAGTGCATAGTAGGGTTTTACTAACCGGCTCTGGAGCATGCGCAGTGTAAATATCAAAGACAGGCCGCACACCCGATAATCAACCACCATGCACCAGACTGTAAATGACGTCTAAACCGATGCATCATACCCAGAAGGAGGACACGGGAATTTCAGATCAGGAGCGCAGTGGAGAACAAACTCTCACGTGACAACAGTGAGGGCGGAGACAGAGCCCTGGAGACCACCCAGTCAGGCTACAGACCGTAGCCTGGATGCTTCATTAGCAAGTATCAAAGTCATTTTTAATAGCCAATATAGGACACTATTAGGTGAGACAGGGATGGTTAGGAATGTGCTAGGAAGGTGCTGGGACAGGTAGTGGTAGGTTAGGGGGTACAAAAGACATGACAGGTTCCATTTAATGACCTATGCTCAGGATAAGTCATTAATATTAAAAAAGGTGGAGGAGCCTTACAAGAATTAAAAACACCTCTGCTTTTGACGTACCATTAAAGTGCATGACTATAAAATTCCTCAACAGCAATCCCAATAAAAATAAAATCTAAAAAAGAGAATTTTGTTTACGTACCGTAAATTCTTTTTTCTTTAATCATCAATGGGAGACCCAGACAATGGGGTTTAGGGCACTGCCCTCCGGAGGTCACACTAGGTACTACAAGTTTGTAGACACCGCCCCCTCCGCTTATAAACCCCTACCGCAGGGAACATCCTCAGTTTGGTCTACAAGCTGCGAGGAGGAAAATAAACCACACCCGAAACCTCGGGAAGAATGCCGTGCACAAACGGTTCAACAACCCGGCAAACACTGTCTCAACGGAGAACAGGGCCAATGCAAAACATGCAAAGGAACAACTGGGTGGGTACTGGGTCTCCCATTGATGATTAAAGAAAAAAGAATTTACGGTACGTAAACAAAATTCTCTTTTTTCTGGTCATCATAATGGGAGACCCAGACAATGGGGATGTCCTAAAGCAATACCCCAGGGCGGGAAGAGTTCCTCAACAAGACGGATAACATGGTTCCCATTTAAAGGTGGGCAACCGCCGCCTGTAGAACCCGCCTGCCCAAATTTGCATCCGCAGAGGCATGGGCATGCACCATATAGTGCTTAGAGAAAGTGTGTAGGCTGGACCAAGTGGCCGCCTGACACACCTGTAGAGCAGATGCTCTATGTCGCAAGGCCCAAGAGGCACCTACGGCTCTGGTAGAGTGAGCCTTCAATCCCACCGGGAGAGGCAAACCAGAAGACCGGTAAGCCTCTTGAATGGAAGCCTTAATCCACCTGGCTAAGGTTGACTTTGAAGCCGCGGACCCCTTACAGCGACCTGTCGTAAGAACAAACAAAGAATCCGAACTCCTAAAGGAGGCGGTTCTGGACACATAAATGCGTATAGCTCTCACGAGATCCAGAGTATGGAGGTCGCGCTCAACCTGATGAACGGGAGCGGGGCAAAATGATGGGAGAACAATCTCCTGGTTCAGGTGAAAAGTTGAAACCACCTTTGGCAAGAATTCCGGCCGTGGACGCAACACCACCTTGTCTTGGTGAACCACCAGAAAGGGAGACTTTTGCACGATAGTGCAGCCAATTCTGAGACCCTCCTCAGAGATGTAATCGCCACCAGAAAGGCCACCTTCTGGGACAGACGAGAAAGGGAAACCTCCCTCAGAGGCTCAAATGGCGGTTTTTGCAATGCCGCCAGGACCATGTTAAGGTCCCACGGATCCAGAGGTCTTTTGTAGGGTGGAACCATCCGCGACACCCCCTGCAGAAATTGACGGACCTTCGGGAGAAGCGCCAATCGTCTGTCAAACAACACAGAAAGTGCTGAGACCTGACCCTTTAAGGAGCCAAGGGATAATCCCAACTCCAAACCCGACTGTAGGAATGCCAACAAAGTCGGGATGGACAAGGGCCACGGGGACCGGCCCCCAGAGGCACACCAGGTAAAAAAGATTTTCCACGTCCTGTGGTACATTTTCCTGGAAACTGGTTTTCTAGCCCGATTCATAGTGGCAACCACTGTAGGGGAGAACCCCCTGGATGTCAGCAGCCAGGCCTCAAGAGCCATGCAGTCAATCTGAGGGCCTTGGAATTGAGGTGGAAGAATGGGCCTTGCGCGAGAAGATCTGCGCGTTCTGGAAGAGCCCACCTGTGTCCGCCTGACAGTTGCCACAGGTCCGGATACCAGGACCTCCTGGGCCAGTCTGGAGCCACTAGAATGGCTACCCTGCATTCCGACCTGATTTTCCACAGCACCCTGGGAATCAGAGCCAGAGGAGGGAACACATATGGCAGATTGAATCTGGACCAAGTCAAGATCAGGGCGTCCGCTCCCAACGACCGGGGGTCCCATGACCTCGCCATGTATTGCGGAACCTGATGATTCAGCCGTGAGGCCATCAGATCCACGTCCGGAGTGCCCCATCTGCTGCAGATGTCCCGAAAGACATCTGGATGAAGGGCCCACTCTCCGGCGTCCATCCCCTGCCTGCTCAGATAGTCGGCCTCCCAGTTTTCGACCCCTGGGATGTGAACTGCGGAGATCAGGCAGTTGTTGTCCTCCGCCCAGGATAGGATGCGGTGGACTGCGGCCAGAGCCTCTGCACTCCTGGTTCCTCCTTGATGATTTATATAAGCGACGGCCGTCGCATTGTCGGACTGAACCCGGATGGGTTGTCCTGAGAGGAATCTTTGAAAGGCCAGGAGTGCTAGATAGATCGCCTTGATCTCCAGCACGTTGATCTGCAATGCCGACTCCGACAGAGTCCAGAGGCCTTGGGCCCTGTGGTGTAAAAACACCGCACCCCAGCCCTTCAGACTGGCGTCGGTGGTCACCACTAACCAAGACGGTTTTATGAAGGACCGGCCCCGCGACAAGTGATGTGGTTGAAGCCACCACTGCAGGGAATCTCGGGTCGGTTGTGACAGTGTCACCAGCCGATTCAGCGAGATCGTCCTCTTGTCCCACCTGCGGAGGATCTCCAGCTGGAGAGGACGGAGGCGAAATTGTGCAAACGGCACCGCCTCTATCGCCGCCACCATGCGACCCACCAGCTTCATCAACCCACGAAGGGATGATTGTGGTGACAGGAGCACTGCTTGTACTCCCGATCGGATCGCCACCTGTTTGGATTGTGGCAGAGACACCAGGGCTGAGGACGTATTGAAGTCCATGCCCAAATAAGTCAAGGACTGGGTCGGAACCAGGGTTGACTTCTGAACATTGAGGAGCCAACCGAATTGTTCCAGAGACCGCATGGTCACATCCAGGCTCGCTTGACAGAGGTGTTCCGATGGCGCCCTGACCAGCAGGTCGTCCAAATAGGGAATGACGGCATGGCCCTGCACGTGCAGGAGAGCCATCATAGAGGCCATCACTTTTGTGAACACCCGCGGTGCCGAGGCCAAGCCGAACGGCAGCGCCACAAATTGGAAGTGTTCCTCCCCCACTGCAAATCTCAACCATCGCTGGTGAGCCGGTGCAATGGGCACGTGAAGGTAAGCGTCTCTGATATCTATGGACGCCAAGAAGTCCCCCTGTGACACAGCCGCGATCACTGAGCGCAGTGATTCCATACGGAACTTCCGAACCAGCACGTGGCGGTTGAACAACTTCAGGTCCAGAACCGGGCGGAAGGATCCGTCCTTCTTTGGGACGATAAAGAGGTTGGAGTAAAAACCCCTGAACCTCTCCCCGGCAGGCACCGGGACCACCACTCCGTCTCTGCGGAGTCCCTCCAACACCAAAGAAAAGGCCAGAGCTTTTTCTGGGGAGGGGACCGACCGATGGAATCGGGATATCGGTTTTGACGTCAGCTCTATCCTGTAACCTCGCGAGATCACGTCTCGAACCCACTGATCTGGAACGTGAAGTAGCCACTCGTCCTGAAAGCGAGACAAGCGGCCCCCCACCTGTGGGGAGGCAGGAAGAGAGGGCGAGTCATGTAGAGGCGGGTTTGGGGGTGGCAGCTGCTGCCCCCCGCCGGCTTCTTTGTACGACTCTTAGAGCGCCACTGAGAAGCGGGCTTGCCCCCTCGGTCCGTGCGAGCGGACGGTGCTGATGACTGTGAGCTGGACCGAAAGGACCACTGTTTTGGGTTTCCTCTTAACGGTATACCGTGGCTTAGGTTTATTCTGCGGTATTTTAGACTCAGCAGAATCCTTAATTAGCTTATCCAGCTCTGTGCCAAAAAGCCTGTCACCAGCGAACGGAAGATTCTGCAAAATCTTCTTAGATGTGGCATCTGAGTCCCAAAGACGCAGCCACAACAACCTGCGGATCGCAATAGCATTGGCCGAAGCCACAGCTGAGCGAGTGGCAGTTTCCAGAGTCGCCGTTCTGGCGTAGTCCGCATAGGCCCTTGCCCTTTCGGTAAGTGCCAGGACCTCTGGACTGGACCTTGCCAGGTCAGTGATACCATCCAAGCAGGTAGTGATCGCTTGTAAGGTCCATACCGTGGCAAAGTTAGGGGCAAATGACGACCCCACCGCCTCATAGGAAGACTTGGCGAGTTGCTCGACCTGTCTATCAGTAGCATCCTTCAGTGAGGAGCTATCAGAGGCAGAGAAAAGGGAGCGTGCAGCAATCCTGGTCATGGAAGCATCCACCTTCGGGGACTGCGACCACTCCTGAAGCACCTCCTGGGGAAAGGGGAAGCGATTGTCCTTGGGTTTGCGGACATAACGCCGCCCAGGATGTAACCTGGGGGCTCTAATCACCCTTCCAAAATTAGTATGGTCCATAAAGGAGCCACTTGGTCTAGCCTCCGGCCGCAGCCATTGATAGACCTCCTTCGGGTGCACCGTCACCTCCTCAGGGATGTCACGAGACGTAAGGTCTCGTTGATAGAGGACACCAGATCCTCCACCCCATCTGGTGGTTCAGACACAGATACAGACCCGAAAGTCGAACCCCCATCATCTTCCTCACCATCAGAGGAATGCTCCTCCTCAGAGAGAGTCTGAAGCTCGGGTGAAGCCTCACGACGAGCCCGCTTAAGGGGTCTCACAGCAGAAGAGGGAGACACCCGGGGTAACTGGAAGGAGTAGCTGGGCTATCCAGTCTCCTATTAAGTGCCTCCAGGGATTGCGACATGGAGGACAGCTGAGACAACAGAGATTCATTGATCCTGTTCTGAGTCTCCCAAGGCCCTGAGATCACCTGAACCTCGGGGTATAGCACCGGGGTTGCTGACCCAGCAGTTGCAGCCCGGGCCTCTGGGCGTCCACAGTTATTGCAGGACCCTTCCACCAGTGTACCATTGCACGTAGCACATGTAACGGTGGTCTCGGCCGCCTTAGCAGCACGCTTCCCAGCTGAGGACATGGCCACAGTAGGGGTAGATAAGCCCAATTGCAGACAATAAAAACCGGGAATCCCGGTGGCTTACCGACCGCTGTAAAGCGGTATGAGGGAGCGGTGTGTGTGTGTGACCTCCGCGCCGTCTTCCGGTCTCCCCTCTTGGAGTGCAGACGCACGCTGCATACAGTTCCCAGCCGGGAAGTGAGGGTAAAGATGGCCGCCGACAGAGAAACTGTGGGCGGCGCCGAAGACACGCGGGAAACACACACACACGCCCCGCGGTGACGTCACCGCACGGGCTGCATCCCATCCTCCAAGCATCCTTCTCATGAGGGAGCTGGAGCCCGCAGGGCGGGAAACAGTGTACAACACTATACACAGACTGCAAATACATATCACACATCCGCAGCCTACGGCCTCAGCCCCTGTAACACACAGGGCGGTCAGCCAGGGTGACCCCAGCACCGGGTACACCCGCAGAACCGCGGGCCCGAGGGCAACGCGCGGTCTGAGTGTCATGAAACACATAAAGTGCCAGACACTACCCCCAGGCACACAGGAGACACAGAGTGCCTCAGTGCCGGTCCGGTCTGTAAGCACCATTTAGGGAGGCCTCGGACGGGGTGCAGCACCAGTCTGGAGTGTAAGCACCATTTAGGGAGGCCTCAGACTGGGCCGCTCAGCCCAGTCCGGAGTGTAAGCACCATTTAGGGAGGCCTCGGACTGGGCTGGCTCCAGTCCGGTCTGTAAGCACCATTTAGGGAGGCCTCGGACGGAGCGGAGCTGTGCAAGGCTCCCATCTCCCACTCACCAGAGCCCCCCAGAGAGGGATGGAGAGGAGTGTAACAGCGTACCGGGAGAACACCAGGTGTCCAGGCCCTAGGCCCTCCGGTACCTCCACCAGCGTGTGCCACTAAGGGTGAGCGGGGAGGCTGTCACCGGTCCCGACTGGGACCTTATTACCTTGTCTTCAGACGCCATCACGTAAGTAGTGAGAATGCAGTGAAGTGCAAGCAAAGCGTGATCCTCCGAGCACACTAAGTTTAAAACTGGGGATGTTCCCTGCGGTAGGGGTTTATAAGCGGAGGGGGCGGTGTCTACAAACTTGTAGTACCTAGTGTGACCTCCGGAGGGCAGTGCCCTAAACCCCATTGTCTGGGTCTCCCATTATGATGACCAGAAAAAACAGTGTTATTTACAACATCATATCAAATATCAACAGAAGTATTTATGGATGACCCCCGTTGCCAAAATTAACTAGTGGTGTATTAATGAAAGACTGTATGTTCTGTTAGAGATCTCATAAAAGTGGAGATAATCTTTAAAGGAATCCGGGTTTTTGCTATTTAGCTGAGATTCCCTTTAAAGGGATTTTCTCCATTCCCTGTGTGGCTGCTCGCTGGTCCCCTGCCTCCTAGCTAACCGTTTGCCTAGGTGTGCGTTCCAGTTTGCTTTACCGTTTGCACCAGCAACATCATTGCCCGCAATCTGTGCGCTGATACTGTAAGGTATGGAGGACTACAACGGCACTGATCAGATGTAGCCAATTTCAGAGCAGCTCTTATACTGCGCTCCTTGCCAAGAAGGCGGCCACTGCCAAGACTGAAAAGGTGGTGCGTAATCTAGGCAACAAGACCAAGCTATAAAATTATAAATCCCTCAGGTCTTAAGTATGAAGACAGTTTTCAATAATAAGTATGGTAATTTGGAAATGTGACCATTTAAAGGATTATTCTCATTAAAGAAACTTTACAAGATTTGGAGACTGCCTGAATGAAAAACAGCAGATAATACAAGAGAACGTATACTCCCCTGAAATCTGCCACTTCAGCAGCTCTGCTCCTGTGTTGGCCTTTGTAACAGTAGGCATTTGCTTAGCACTTGTAGGGATGGTGTCCCTTCTAGCCACATCACTTTCTCAGACAGTCCATGGCCTCATAGGTCCCATGCCAAACACTAAGGCCAGGTATCGGCTCCAGCAGTCACATGGATAGAAGGGAATGTTAATTTTGCAGCGGGGTAAGGCTGGTTTCACACTGCCATTTTTTGGCATCCATACGATTCCAGCTTAAACTGGAAACAGCCACATCCGTTTTAGGCCCTATGACTTTCAATGGGGCCGCAGGCACTTGTGGTGGCATCCAGTTCTTCCTGTGTCTTCCAGATGTTGCGATTTTGGTGTCTGTGTCAAAAACCATGAACACCCAGATCCGGGGGATCTATGGGTTGAGTTGAAATGGGGCTCTATATAACCCAGATCCGGCGGATGGCGGATCCAGGTTTTTGAATTGTGCATGCCCAGAACATAGTTCTAAACGGACATGTTCCCTAGGGACAACTGGATCCTGCGGTAAAAGATAATCAACTGGAGGCAATGGGATGCTCTGAACCAGTATTATCACTGATCAGTGGGTGCATCCAGTTGCATCATTGCTGGGGGATCTGGAGGGATGCAGGTTTTTCCTGCATTCCCCCGGATTCCAAAAAACGGCTGCGTGAAACTAGCCTAAGCGTCATGTGGTGCAAAAGCGACCGTGCATATCAGGCGAATATATGTTCTCATTCGTTTAGGTCATTTACTATACAGTTAATGTTCTTTAGATCTTTTAGTTGCTTAGTGCATTCTTAGGCAAGTATGGTGTGAATCCCTTGAAAAAAAGAAAATATTTAAAAATGTAGCAAACAAGCAAAATTGAGAAAAGCAGGAGAAGCATGGGGAGACGCTATGGAGCAATATCAGGAAGGACAAGAGAATCCTATACTTTTGTTCACAAATGCAAGAAGGCAATTGCGTGTTCCATAGCAGTTTGGCCTCTTAAGAGATCACTGAATATGTCATTAAGTGCAGTCATAGCTGAAGTGACTACCTATATTAAAGGCTTAAATGTCATAGAAAACGTAAGAAAGGCCAAAACCACCAGAGAACAAATGGTAAACACCAAAGCAGAAGCCTCATTTATGTGAATACAGGAGATGCAGGAGGGTCATTCCATATCAAGTGATCCAAATATGAATTTTTTTTTTTACCGACGTCTTTAGATATTTATTTATTTATTTTTTTATTCTATATGAAGTACAACTTTAGCTAATTACAAATTAAAAGTTTAGAATTTTTTTCTTCATCAGTTAATTTTTTTACAGACTTTTAAAGTTTTAAAAAAGTGCGAATTTTGGCCTGATATGGCTTTATATTTTTTTCTTATATCTCTGGCTACAATTAAGATAAAGAGGTGGGAGAGGCATCATTTTTCTCAAAACGGTACTGGCTTTCATTTGATATGTCACAAGACTATGCTCTTTTTAGATTTTGTTTTGGACAAATCAAATTCCAAATTTTGATGTGCATTTGTGACAAAAAAATATGTTTTAAAATTGTGAAAAAATGCCTGTGTTCCTTGGGTTCTTGGTTATATTTGTACAGAGATTCAACTTGGGACCTGTCAAATTTATATATTTTATTATTTTATGTTTGTGTGAGTTTCTTCCTTTTTTCTTTTAAAATTACAATTTATTGAATTCAACATTTATATGCATCAATAAAGAAACACAAAAAACAAATCCCGTAAGTGCCAGGATAAATATATCTTAATCATCAGAACACAACGCTCAGCATTTTCAATCTGAATGCATACTTTGCTAAATACAGTCTTATCCTAATGATATGTTAAGAACCATTATTTTTACCACCTATTTATACATGTAACAATTTTTTCATGATATCACTAAACATGTCATTTATGAAGTGTTTAAGAATAGTACAGTAGTTAAATCCTCGTTCTATAACATATGAACTAATCAAAATTAATGTACGTTTTTAAAGTGGCTTTTTATCATCAATTTGTCCCTTCTAGTGGGTGAGATGTAATCTTGTGCATTAGCGCTTCAAAGCAATGGCCGTTTCCTTTTGTGTCAGAGTATGGCCTGTCATGGTGTTCGGTTCCACCTGAGTTAATATCTGATTTTTGATACTTTTAAAATGTCTGGTTTTCTTGGATACACAAAGGAATTTTTTGATGTTGGAAAGTGATTTATTCAAATCCTCCATTGTTAAATCAGGATTTATAAAATCCTCTGTGTGTGAAGTAACAGGTTCTTCAAACATTTGTGCCTGCAGAGTATTTTTCTCTTTTGCAAGTTGCTTTCTACAACTGTCACAAATGTTTATGCTGCATTGAACGATCGATTTATATCAAACATCCAATCTGGGACTGGACTAAGATTTTTTTCTTGTTGTGTGTCCAGTTTTTTAAAAAGGGATTGCAACATTATATATTATAAAATGCTGTAGCAGCCATTGCTGTGTAAGAAAATACAGGTAATATTAAGTAAGGAAGATGGTAATAAAAATAAAGATTTACAGTACACTTGAGATAGAACTGTGTTGCTATAAAGTGAGTATTAGGGCTAGCGCATACGCAGCTTTTTCTGTCTGCGGATAAACGCTGCAGTTTTGGTAGCATTTTTCTACCGAGTTTTTACCACATCTGCACTATTTTTTTTTTTTTTTTTTAATCGCTAGTGAAAATGATGGCAGCTTTTTTTAATTATATAAATAGCGTTTCTAAGCTGTAACATAATAAATACTGTAATATCTAAAAATCATGGATTTGGTAAATATAGACCCCACACTTAGACCACAGGCTGAACAGATCTGAATTCAAGATTTTGGAATTGACACTATAATAGTTATATATTTTTAAATATGATCCCATCTCGATCCCAAGTTGAATTTTGGTACAGATGTGGCTAGGAGCATAGCAGGCACATGTGCATTTTTGGGAATTTTTAATTAAACTTTTTTTCGGAAATGCGTTTTAAAATTTTGCGTTCGCATGGGTAAAATACTAACAAGGATCCTCTTGTAGAATGGTGTTTATTTAGTTTCCCGAACTTATTTCTAGCCTGAGGAGATATATAAAAGGCATGCAACACTGAAATTTGCACTCTCTCAAACTTTGAAAATCAATAAAAAAAATTTCTAGAATTTTTTTGCTTCAAATTTTGTATCGTCTGACATGCTATTACCAAATAACAAAATCTCAAAAGAATTAAAAATATAGAGGTAAAAATCATTGGTTCACTTGACATGGAATTACCAAAGATGCAGAATCATTTCAATCCTAGTATTGCACAAGGATAAAATCCCATCATTCGTAATCAGTCCCTTCATAAAAGGGTGAATCTGATGATGAAGACGGGTTTGGTCTCTTTGCAGTTTCTTCCTAAAGGCCGTTACACATAGCGATATCACTAACGACATCGCCTCAATGTCACAGGTTTTGTGACGTAGCAGCGACCTCGCCAGCGATATTGCCGTGTGTGACACACACCAGTAAGCGGCCCCCCGCTGGGAGATCGCTGATCGTTAATGAACGGCCTGGACCATTTTTTTAATCGGAGATGTCCCACTGGGCATGCTGGATCGCTGTGTGTGACAGGGGCAACAACCAGCGATCCCCATTCTGCGGACGAGAACCTGACGGATCTCAATGACCGTCGTGTTGTTGGTGCATTGCTGGGTCATCGCTGGTAAGTCTGCCTGTATGGCATCTCACCAGTGACCATGTAGTGACGCACCAGCGATCCCAGCCAGGTCTGATTGTTGTCAGGATAGCTGGTGTGCCACTACGTGTAACGGGGCCTTAACTATTGGCTACACCACCTTTTCAGATGACTTTCTGGATGATAATATATAGAGGAGATGCTGTTTATGCAATTCTCCAATACATACCTGTAGATTCATATAAAACAACCATACAACTTAACAACAGGACTTTAAAATATCATCTACTGCTGACAGCCAGATTGCAGAAAGTGCCGGAAACAGAAAGTGCTAATAGCTCATATGCTAAACAAGGAAAATAATAAATAAAAAAAACAGTAGTCATCTGCATTTTATCAATTTACAGCATAACATTTCAATTGGGTTATCTAATGTAACATATTGTGGTCAACGAATCAACAGGTCGACACAAATTTCAACATTAGTCAATACTATTATAGCGTGTGGGGTGAAGGGGCGACGCACAAACTTTGCTTCGGACTGCCCCGCTTTTGGTTCACTGCCTCAGAACAGAGCAAGGTGGCAGAGGCTGGTGGGGCAGCTGCTATTCCTGCCCCCTTCATTCTCTAACATACTGTAGGAGGAGTATGGGGCAAGAGGCAGATTATAGTTAGTACAACATCCCATAGAGCAGGAATACTTTGGGGGCTGCAGTTTAAAAGGAATCTGTCAGCAGGCTTTTGCTATGGTAATCTGAGAACATCATACTGTAGGGATTACAACACCGATTTCAGGCTGTGTACTTTTGTTTACTTGCAATGGATTGTTTTAGCACCAGGAGCTTATCAATGCGTGGATTATATCAACAATAGCCGTGCATGAGACCTAGTCCAGCCACTCACCCCTTGGGTGATGAGCAGCTCACTATCAATAAACTATGTACACCGAGAACGGTTGTGTGGACAGTGTTAGTTTGTCAAGCTCGGCTACATGGTACATCTCAGAACTCCGTTTACTACGGTAGCTGAACAGTTGTGAAACGACGAGATACGTTGCTAGAGAGTTAGCAAAATAAAAATCTAACAGATTCTCTTAATGAATATGACCACACAGGTCGGATACACCTATCTGGAAAATCTGCTCACTGCAGAGGAAAGCAAGTAAAATTGATCCTATGAATTTGTACCCTTTGAAATTCAACAAGTATAAAATACAGTAAATCTGGAGCATTAATGAAATAAATCATATCCCTTTGTAACAGCACATTCTGTAATAAAGTTCCCATTATAATTAAATTAGGATTAGTAAGGAGCACAACACGTAGGATGATGACCTAGGAATCATTATAAAAGCCTCTGTACTGGAACTAGTTCCACACAGCAGGAGTCATTGTAGCAAGCAGTACTTTCTCCTAAGGCATAAAGTGCTAAAATAAGAAAAAAGAGCCTTAATGAAATAAAGTGACCCATGTTAAGTGCAGTAGGCCATTAACAATTAAGAACAAGAAAGCTGCATGAACAGATAATATGGAGTACCAAGTGGCATCAATGCCACGTAACCAGTGGGTGTAAACAGTTCATGATGACCATTATGGTCTAGATCAAGGATTCCTTCATTAGTACTGGCACACTGGAAGGTGATTAGATAACAAAGAACAACTCTAGTAATGTCTGCAGCAAGCTCAGAAGACACTAAGGCTCTTCCAGATGGCAGCTTGCTGACCGCTTTCAGCACACAGGAAGGTGACATTTTGCTATTCAGTTTCTTCTCTGCAAAAGATTATTATAAAATTATATTAAAATGAGTATAAACGACAGCGCTAAATTAAGAACCAAAGGCAAAAAATACAAAGTCCCCTGTGGATACCAGTAAGGTTAGTGGTGTGCAATTATTACCATCCATCCCATCAGTCTAAAACTCTTATTATACACTATAGGAAAACCAATAATAAAGTGTTCCTGGAACAGATCTGATCATGGAGCTCCTATATCTGTCTGGTCACAGGAGCACCCACAATATAAGGGTTGTCCCAAGACATATCAACCCTTTAAGCTGTTGTGGAGAACAAAAGCACAGAAACTAAGAAAATGGCACCTTTGTAATAGTCACTGCCACCAAGACTGAAAATAGCAATCACATGAGTATTACAGCTATTATCAAAGATTAGGGAAGTCACACCCGGTATGCAAAAAAATGAGAGGGACAAGAAGCAAGCCAAGCAAAATAACTGCACAGCACAAGGCAAGACAGGCAAAGCACCTGCACAGCACAGGGCAAGACGGGCAAAGCCTACTAAAGTAGGGATAAGTGCACTCCTAGGGAAAAGCGGAAAGGACACTACACCTAAAGGACACATATATCATTCACAAAGACAGTAACGTTTCCTAAAGTCTTTGGATTTGTACACAAACTTATAAAAAAGAAGAACAGACAGAAATGGATAAAGAAACATCAAGTTGCAAAAAAAAAAAAAAAAAATTTTGGACCTTATTCGAATGTTACAACTGCGCCCTCATGTGGCAAGTAAGTGAACAACACAAATCTCCCATTATTAAAGGGAACCAACCAGCAGGATTTAGGGCTATAGTGAAGCCAGTTCCTTACAGGAGCCGGGATACTGAGTGCAATCATAGCTTTACGGCAATGATTACATGAATGATTGCAGAGAATAATTATCAAACACAGGGAAATCTGTACAACAAGTTAGCATAAGTGCAGCACAGCGTCACTATGTCGGATTGGGTTTAATTTATTAATTCCCTGCGAGCTTCAAGCCAAATCCTCCTCACTCCCGCCACTATATAACAGGCAGTGGCACAGGAGGTCTGACATCGGGCATGGTGATATCACAATGTCAGGCTTAACATGTAGCAGAGCTCATCACTCCCGCCCTCCCATCCTTGTCTCATTGTCACTGCTTCTCCTCGCCAGGTCAAGGAGAAGGCCCCACCTCTCCAGTATGTGTACGTCCCCTGTCTCCTGTCCTCACAGACCGTGGGAAGATGCAGTATAGGACACCGGGACAGATCCCTGCTACTGTGATGGTGATGACAATATCAGGGATCTATCCCAGTTCCTATCCTGCATCTTCCCACTGTCTGTGAAGAGAGGAGACTGGGGACGCACACAGACTGGAGGAGGCTAGGGCCTTTTTCTGTGACACCGGTGAGGAGAAGCAGTGAGAAGCCGGAGACTAAAGCAGGAGGGAGCGATGAGTACATAGGAAACGGACATTGTGCTATCACTATTAATGATATCAGACCTAATGTGCCTGGTATATACTGACAGGGAGGGAGAGGGGAGGAAGAAAGGAAGGGAGCGAGGAATGGGGGAGGGTTTGGCTTAGAGCCCACAGGGGAGTGATAAAAATAAACCCAACCAGTCACAGTGATGCTGTGCTGTACACATGCTAATGTGCTGCACAGTTTTCCCGGTGTTTGATAATACTTTTCCCTGCAATCAAACCTTGAATCATTCAAGTAAAGGTATGATTGCACCCAGTATCCCACTGCCTGTAAGGCACTGGCTTCACTTTAAAGCTCTAAATCCTGCTGGTTGGTTCCCTTTAAAATGCTTTATCACACATGTTCATTCAGACACCAGCAGAGAATGGTGCTCCGTGTGTCAGTATTCAGCTGATCAGTGAGAAGCTAGCTATACCATACAACTCAGTCCTCAGATGCTCCACATAGTTTATACGCAGCCTTCATAACATTATTCTAGTTTAACCTTTTTAGCAAAAACTACCTAGCGTGACCGGCTCCCCAGCCTAAGCCATGTACATCTGGACTGTAAGACACACCCTACAATTTCCTTTGAAATTGTCTTTTATAGTCCAAAATAATATGGAAGATTTGAAAAATTGAGCAACTGATGAGTTTAAGCTGTAAGAACATGAATAAGGTCTCAGTGAAGGGTTCTAAAAAAAAAAAAAAAAAAAAAAAATACCATGGTCAATATAAAGAATTGGCACGTGGTTTATTCCTTACAATGGACATGGCGACATTCATTACATGTGGAGGAAAGGCCATTTCAGCAGCCAAGTAGGAAAGGGTTCATTAGTTAGAGCAGTCAGACGGTGGAATGCCATAAAGCAAGATGTAGACACTATAACATTGGGGTGGGCAAATAGACTTCCCAATGGGCCATACGAGAGAGTATGACTGTTGTTGTGGGCTGAAACAACACATCAAATTTAATGCTGCTCATTAATATGGTTTTATATTCATTTTTACCACTTTATTATGCGCATAATTAGATGCAGTGAATCGCTGCTACTGCTAATAATCACAATAGATTGTACTATGAAATCCTATGACTAAGAGCGAATCAAAACCATATAATTCACTGGCTTTGTGTCATTCTGCTCCTTTATTCAGCCTCTGTATCGTAATCAACAGCAAACAAATAATACTACTCACCTAACCCTGTTCCCTTGATGTGCTGCTCTGGTCAGCACTGCGTACTGACGCTCCCTTCAACAGTCGCAATGTTGTGACGTCATGGTGTCTGCTGCGCTTTAAAGTCATTGGTCAGGATCATTGGTGTAAGAGGGAGCCGACGTCTCCCTGTTCCATTCATTGGTTTCTTCATTCCAAATATGCAGATGATATCGGTGAAAATTAAGATAGAAGGAGGAGGGCAGCTGCTAGGCCTGGGACACCACTAATTCCAGTCCTTTTATTGTCCCTCTACACCGAGACCTCCAAAGAGTCACATGTGGCCCACAAACCACACTTTGCCCAGGTTTAGTACCAAAGCATTTATAGAAAAAAAAAAAAAAAAAAAAAGTCTGGGTGCTTTTCTTAATTAAAAAAAATAAATATCTTCACATAAGGTAAAAAAAATGTTTGTACCGTGTTAGCTAGTAGATAGAAAAATATTAGAATCTGAGAGTCCTCAGTGGTTGATACCTTTTAATGGCTAACTGAAAAGATGGTTAACATACCAAGCTTTCGGGACAATATGGCCTCTTCGTCAGGCTATTAATGACACAGATTCTGAAGACTCATACATATATACATAAGAAAATGAAACAAACAAAAAAAAGAAAAAAAAAAAAAAAAAAAAAGTCTTAGATGCTGTAGTAAACGCGCAGGTAACGTAAAACAGTCAGGCTAGGTAGGAAGAGATGGGCTGGGGAATTGAAACTAAAAGTCTAAGGCCCCTTTCACATCAGCGTTTTTTTTAAATCGCGGCAGATAGGGTGAAAAAAACAAATCTGCCGCGATTACCGCATACCGGCTGCACTTGCGGCACGGTTGCGGTAAACGCCATACAATGTATGGGCGGGCTTGCGGCAGGTGCGGTTTTGGCACTTGCGGCAGGTGCGGCCGCACCTGCCGCAAGTGCCAAAACCGCACTTGCCGCACCTGCCACAAGCCCGCCTATACATTGTATGGCGTTTACCGCAACCGTGCCGCAAGTGCAGCCGGTATGCGGTAATCGCAGCAGATTTGTTTTTTTCACCGCATCTGCCGCGATTTGAAAAAAAACGCTAGTGTGAAAGGGCCCTAAGATAAGCGGGACAAATTGTATTATTGTTATATGGTAGTAGTCTGTGGAGAACTGAAAATACTTCAATGAGTTGGGGAAAGCAATAAAAGGTAGCGAGGGTGTTCATATAAGAGGTGTCAAAAGTTCATTGTCCTCAAAATGGAGTCTGTTGGAGATGTGATATCCCCAATGTTTTTTTAATTTATAAAAAAAACATGAATCTGTGATGTCCCCAAATGTCCATTTATGTTCTATAAAAAGCCATGAACCCATGTGAAGCATTTAATCCTGTTTTGAATGTGTCAAAGGTCTTTATCAATTTATATTCCCAAATTCTTCTCTCTCTCTGAGATTTGAAGTTACTTTTTAAGATGAGCAGCCTCATGTCAGTTTCACTGTTGTGGTCATGGCTGAAAAAATTCTCTGCTACAGGTAGATCCATACGCTTTTCTTTTATTGCGTGGTGATGAGAATTCATTCTTGTTCTAAATTTTTGCCCGGTCTTCCCTACGTACATGCCACCTGTTGGACATTTGGTGCATATAACTAAATACACCACATTGCTTGTGATGTAACTGAAGTTGGGATCTTTTAGTCCTGATCTGTCCCAGGAATCTTTATGTTGTCAGTTGTCATTATAGATGGACAGGTTTTGCACCTGTTCTGGTTGCAGGGAAAGCTTCCTGTTGCTGCTGGAGAGGACAGAGCACTTCTGACAATGATGTTTTTTAGATTCAGAGGTTGTCTAACACACAAGAGTGGGGTATCCGGAAATATTGATTTTAGTCGGGCATCTTTTTGTAGGAGTGGTTGCAGTTTCCGTGCAGCTCCTATTTCAGCGACAAAGAAGATTCCCAACCCAACTGGGCCAAAGGAAGAAAGATCCTCACAACCAAGAAATGGTCAGACTAGACACATAAATCTAATCCTAACCCCCATTTGGAGAAATATATTGACCCTTTCAGACATTTGGTAAAATCCACTATTTTAGATACGCACAAGAGTCAACCATCCATTGTCAATGCCCAGGAGAGAAGGGCCATACAGTCTTTGAAAACCAACAAAGAAATCATTATTAAACCTGCATTCGAGGGTGGTGCAATAGTCATGATGAACAAATCTGACTATCTGAAGGAAGCAAATAGACAACTGACAGACACACGCTACTACAAGAAATTGCAGTCTGCCCCCACACAGGACTATCACAAGGAATTAAACAGGCTGGTTTCTTGTCTACCTGACATAGCCTTAAGATCTGATGACTTAATACCAGAAAGTCCAAGAACAGGCACATTCTACATACTTCCCAAAATTCACAAATCAGGAAATCCAGGAAGACCAATCATCTCATGTGTGGGCACCCTCACCGAACAAACCCCTGGTAAAAGAGACACCCAGCTACATTCAGGACACAACTGACCTATTGAATAATCTGTCAGCAATAGGTCCTCTACCAGAAGGAACCATCCTCGCCACCATGGATGTGGAATCTCTGTACAGCAACATCCCACACCAGGATGTATTAAATGTCTGCAAACACTTTGTGGAAAACACAGGGGATTGATGCTGTCTCTGTGGTGAAGCTTATAAAATTTATCCTCATGCACAACTACTTTACATTTGACGACAACATATATTTACAGGAGACTGGCACAGCAATGGGAAGCAAAATGGCACCACAGTATGCAAATCTTTTCATGGCCAAGCTTGAAGGTGACTTTTTGTCCTCTTGTCCTATCAGGCCTCTGGCCTACTACCGTTATATCGATGACATTTTAATTATCTGGACAGAGTCTGAGCAACAGCTGAAGACGTTCCATGAACACTTTAATCAGTTTCATCCCAACGTCAACTTAAAGCGAACCTGTCACCCCCCCGGACATCAAAAGCTAAAATAGCCACCTTCTGCAGCACTAAGGCTGCATTCAGAGAAGGTGGCTATAGCCTTTTGATGCCCTTTATACTATGAAATATGCAGTTAGGTAAATGCTCACACTTCTGAAGACCAAAAACCGGGAGGCGGGGTTTCACGCTCCTCTGACCCGCCCCCTCTTGTCCATCATGGTGCTCGCCTGCTGCTGCCTCCCCTGATTGTGTAAAATGAACGCGCGTCTCCGTTCTCCTGTATGGAGCCACGCATGCGCGCTGCCCGACGACTTCCTGGACACCGGGCGCACAGCGCATGCGCGGCGCCGTGCAGGAGAATGGAGGCGCGCGTTCATTTTACACAGTCAGGGGAGGCAGCAGGCGAGCACCATGATGGACAAGATGGGGCGGGTCAGAGGAGCGTGAAACCCCGCCTCCCGGTCTTTGGTCTTCAGAAGTGTGAGCATTTACCTAACTGCATATTTCATAGTATAAAGGGCATCAAAAGGCTATAGCCACCTTCTCTGAATGCAGCCTTAGTGCTGCAGGAGGTGGCTATTTTAGCTTTTGATGCCCGGGGGGGAAGGGGGTGACCGGTTCGCTTTAACACTCAACTACTCCTCCACTGAAATCAGCTTTCTGGACACCATTATTAAGCTACAGAACAATGAAATAGTTACCGGAAACCAATTGACCGTCCAACATATTTCCGATGGGATAGTTTTCATCCAAAACACAAAAAACTCTATTGTGTATAGCCAGGCCATCAGATACAATTGGATATGTTCCAAACCTACCGAAAAAGGCAATCACCTTGAGGACCTCAGAAAGACCTTCTTGAAACAGGGCTACCATCCAAGAGCAATCAAGAATCAGATTACAAGAGCCACCAGAATATCAAGGAATCATCTCCTACATTACAAAACTAGAGAAGAAAACAGCAGAGTTCCTCTCGTAGTCACCTACAATCCAAGTCTGGAGGTGCTAAGAGGAGCCGCACGGAAACTGCAACCACTCCTACAAAAAGATGCCTGACTAAAATCAATATTTCCGGATCCCCCACTCGTGCTTTAGACAACCTCCGAATCTAAAAAGCATCACTCTCAGAAGCGCCCTGTCTTCTCCAACAGCAATAGGAACCTTTCCCTGCAACCAGAAAAAGTGCAAAACCTGTCCATCTATAATGACAACGGACAAGATAAAGATTCCTGGGACAGATCAGGACTACAAGGTCCCAGGTAACTTCAGCTGCACAACAAGCAATGTGGTGTATTTAATCATATGTACCAAATGTCCAACAGGTGGCATGTTTGTAGGGGAGACCGGGCAAAAATTCAGGACAAGAATGAATTCTCATCGCCACTCAAAAGAAATGCATGTGAATCTACCTGTAGCAAAACATTTTTCCAGCCCTGACCACAGTGAAACCGATATGAGGCTGCTCATTTTAAAAAGCAACTTCAAATCTCAGAAAGAGAATTTGGGAATTCAAACCGATAAAGACCTTTGACACATTCAAAACAGGCTTAAATGTATCACATGGATTCATGGCTTTTTATATAACATGAATGGACATTTGGGGACATCACAGATTCATGCATTTTTATATAAATTGAAGAGACATTGGGGATACCACATCTTCCATCAAATTCCATTTTGTTTTGAGAACAATGAACTTTTGACATTCTTATGTGAACACCCTAGCCTTCCTTTTATTGCTTTGCCAAACTCATTTAAGTATTTTCAGTTCTTCACAGACTACTACCATATAGCAATTATACAATTTGTTCCGCTTATCTTAGACTTTTAGCTCCCCAGCCCCTCTCTTCTTCCCTAGCCTGACTCTGCTTTACGTCACCTGTCACATTTACGGTACTACAGCATCTAACAGTTTATTTTTGTTTTTTTTAATTTGCTTCTATATATATGTATGTGTCTTCAGAAACTTTGTCATTATTTCGCCTGAAGAAGGGTCATTTTAAAATACTCCAGATTTATCATAGCAACTCATGTTGAATGGTAAAGCCAGAGCCTCTTTAGACGGTTTAAGTTTCAGCATTCTATATGGTTTGTATTAAAGGTGTTAACTACTTGGATAACCTCTTCTCATTCCTCATGTGCGCTCCTATAAAATAAAAAGGCCTATACTCACTTCCAATGCCAGCATGGTTGCAGCAATGTCAGAACCCTCATTCCTGGAGCCCATATGATATTGTTGACATGTGAGCCCCGTGACCCAACACTGCTGGCTTCCATCTCTCCACCTTTAGACGGATAAGTAGTTAACAAGAAGAGAGTGCCAACCGCTGCGCTCATTTCATGTTAATTGCTCCTTTGTTTGAAAGCTGGAAGAATGAAGCCAACGACGATTGGTCGCGGGGCTCATGTGTAATAATGATGTCCATATTGACCCCGGGAATGTGAGTTCTGACATTGCTGGAATCACGCAGGCACCGGAGAAGAGTTATAGGCTATTTTTATGGAGGTGCACTTGGATAACACAGTAAAGCCAAACGAGTTGTTACCAAAGTTCTGGGAAGTTAGATAGTGCACAAAGTTGCAATGTAAGGAGGCATAGTGTAGTGCTATGCTGCATTCATTTTGAGCCTCACCCCATTATCAAACAAAAGGTGAAAAAAACAAATCTGAAGTATGTCAAGACAGTATTTTGGTGTACATTGTTCCAGAATTCTGGAGCATTTCCTTTGAATATTCATCTTCATTAAATACGGAGTCATAGATTGAGTTCTTCTCCACGAAACACTGAATTGTTTAGTTTAAACAGGAGCTCTGCCCTATTAAGGCTACGTGCACATATACTAATGAACAGAAGTAAATGTCTAATCATATTAAACGGTAACTATCATTTTTAATTAATAAATCAATAGCTCACATGAAAATAAGAAAATTATCAGAGGCTTCTGCTTCTTTCTCCTCCAGGACTGATCATTATTAATTCTCATAATCATCAATTCTGAGTTGAAATCTGAATTCAGTGAAGGCTTTCCCATTACTGAGATAGGAGATGATGGTTGATACTGATGAGATGCTATGATGATAGAAGAAAAGGTGGGGCTCTGTCTCTATCTCCTCCCTCTAATACGTGAACTATTGATTTATGAAATAAAGCTTAACAGGATGGTTTCCATGTGAGTGAATGTTGTCTGGACCTGCCAAGATCAACTGGCTCAGCCCACAGTCTAAGGTGCATAAGAGCCCCGGACACATGACGCCGAGGGAGATGAAGATCAGTCAGCTCAGATTTAAGACGGGAAATTATTTGGATGGAAAATGGACAAGCCTCCACCTGCAGTCAGACAGCATCGGTTCTAGAAGCACTGCTATGTATGGGAGAGTTGGGCGAGATAGCTGGGAACGATGGGTTGGCTGGGACTAAAGTGTATGGAGGCCTTAGGCTATGTCCTGACATGTAAGGATTGCTGCAAAAAAAAAAAAAAAAAAAAACACAGCAAGACCTTAATGGTTTCTAGTAACTCCTGATTTCTTGGCAGATTACCTGCATTTTTGCTCTGTTGAATACCCTGGGGGTTTTTTTGCAGCATTTTTTGCTCCATTTTGGCCATAGAACGCTACAAAAATGCAGAAAACAATTGACGTGCTCATTCTTTTCAAAACACAGCAAGGACATTAAACCAATGTGTGTGGACAGCTTTTTATTGAATCAAATAGATTTTGGTGGGAATCAAAAACGCAGGTTTAGGTCAGCATAAAACCAAGGTAAAAACTGAGCAAAATGCAGTAAAAATGCAGTGTGTAAACATAGCCTTAGTCTGCAGAAGACAGTGGGGAAGCAGGGCTCCTAAGCATGATATATACAAGTGAATGTGGGAAAATGGGGTTCTGATGAAGAGTTGCCTACCACTCTGGAAACCAAAGGATCAGACAAGGAAAAAGTTGCTGAAGCCATTATCAGATTGCCTATAGAACTCAATTACCATAAACTGAAGCCACCTAGAGACTATTTGCCAAATTCAGGCACATAAATCCCTTTTAGAGCATAAGGAGTTATCCTTACACCATAAATACCACTATGCCAGCTATAAATTGGCAATTAATTCATGTACATCCCGCTGCATATTCCTGAATTCCACTCAGATTCTTAGGTTACACGTGAATGGAGCATTGAGGACTCATGCACATGTGTTGTATTATACATTGTTGCAGACTTGTCAAAATCCATGATCTGAATTTGTGTGAACAAGTCAGAAAAAGTGAATTTACCAGGCATTTTCATTGTAGATACAGAACTTCAAAAAGCAGGTCAATGAGAGAGCAAATCATGTGGAAACAGAGCCCTAATAGTAAGCAGTGGCACATAGAGCAGCAGGAAGCATTAAAGACGCGGGACAATCTAAGAACTACAGCAGGAGTTAGGAGCAATGGACAAGACGATCACAAAACATTAAAGGGTTGGAACATTTTGGAGCTTAAAGTGTGTTATATCAAACAGATATAATATATATATATATAATATATCAGCCGTGATAGTGTTGGATCCATCAGATAACTGGGCTCCATTACTTTACAATTAGGGTAACTCATTCATATTTGCGCTAATTCCCAAGGTTCTAGATTCTCTCCTTACAGTCATGTGAACAATGATAGTTTACTGAGAGGATGAAATTCAGTCCTGACCATGTGATAATCATTATGTTCTCAGGGTTTCCCTTTGTAAAGTGTCACATGACTAGAACAATATTTCAGCCCAAGGAAGTTAATGGTTAAAGTTTCCAAACAGAAACATGCAAAATCTTTCATCCTTCAATGAGAAATGTAATGCAGAGGGACTTTGGAACATTGACGGTCTTTAAAATAAAAAAATAAGGACCAAGTCACGAGAGGCCAGTTTTTGCTGTCATTTTACTCCTGCTGCTCCTGTGTATCTTAAATCAATCGCACGGATCAAGAGATTTTTAGTTAGTGTTGACATTTATGGTCTTTACCAAGGTGTTGTGCAGTTAACAATGCAGAGCAGTCTAAAGACACGCCCCAGAGGATCCTTAAGCCACACCCCTTTAAAGGGATCCTGTCACCTCCAAAATGCTTCCTAAGCTACCAAAACATATCCCTTGCACCATCCTATCACTAATTCACACTCCTTTTGTCTCCTAAAAGCATCCTGTGAAAGTGAGAAAAACGTTTTAATACTCACTCATTAGTGATTATAATTAGCAGGGGCCATATTCTTTAGTCACCAAGGGGTGTTTTGCAGCCTCGAGGATCCACCCTCTCTCTGTCTGTGCTGCTGTATGTGCAGCTGAAGGCAGGACTAATGATTTGCATTCTGTGAGTGATAGAGAGAGGGGAGGGAAATGCTTGCACATCACAGCAGAACACACAGACAGAGAAGCAAAACAGCCCGCCTTGGTGACTAAAGAATAGTCACTGCTAATTATATTCACTAATGAGTAAGTATTAGGCTGCCTTCACATTAGCGTTCCCCTCCACAGCGTTCTGCGGAGGGGAATCGCCATGTGTGCGCAGCGGCCGCCAGCTCCTATCTTTATAATGGGAGCGCACGGTGCTGCGCTTGACAGCGCAGGACCGGGCGCACCCATCTCACTCCCATTTGTGATCTGTGCGCAGGCGGACGCCTGCGCACAAAATCACACACTCCCGCCCGCACCAGGGACGCAACATGTCGCGTCCCTGGTGCGGACGAGACTGTGTGATCTGCGCACAGATCACATGTGGAAGTGAATGGGTGCGCACGGTCATGGCGCTCCCATTATAAAGATAGGAGCTGGCGGCCGCTGCAGTCACATTGCGGACCCCTCCGCAGAACGCTGTGGAGGGGAACGCTAATGTGAAGGCCAGCCTTAAAACGTTTTTATGCACTTTCACAGGATGCTTTTAGGAGACAAAAGAAGTGTGAGATTAGTGATGGGATGGCGCAGGGATGTTTTTGATAGCTTAGGAGGCATTTGGAGGCGACAGGATCCCTTTAATGAAAACCATAAAATTTACCACTAAATAAAAGGCCCAGACCTCCGGTGACAGTTTAACAAGTTTTTTGTTTTTTTTCCTTCCAAATCTGCCACTCAGGGAGCAGCAGGGACAAAATAGGAGCAAAACTGCCACTTTATATCAGATGGTCTTCTTTACAAGGAGTTTATTGTTCACAATTTTGTTCCAACATGTGAAAACAAAAAAATCTGCATCACTTAATGCTTGCAAACTGCCCCTCCCCGGCCTTTGTTGACAAGGATGTAGTAGGGATATCAGAACCGCTGCAGCCAATCACTGACCACATCTGTCTTGATGCCCAGAGATCAATCGTCAAGAAAATCCAGGGCAGAGCCTCAGGGGCAGCACCGTGGAAAAGTAAAGAAGATTCCTTCTTTATTCTTAACTAGAGCAAGCATTTAGACAAAAAGAAAATTATATCTGGAAAGCCTAGTTACATTTGGACAAGAGTGACTTTTCTGTCAGTACTTACTCAATGGCAGCTTGTTTCTGCAGTCTTTCCCTCTCCCAAGATGATAGATTAAGATCACCACCTAGAATGGAGATGAGGTTTGAAATCTTAAAAATGAGGATGATGCACAAAATGGAAGATACTTGGATAATCTCTCATTAAGATACTAGGCTTCAATCAAAACCAACTGCTGAATACAAATATCTGATTTCCACTGAGACATTTCACCTACTGCCAGTTGGGTAATCACCTAGAAGAGAACCAAAAACCTACTTACCTTTAAGGTGATTCACAAAATACAACATGACAACTGCTACGATGGCCACTGCAAGAAGAAAGGGACAAAGCCGTGAGAACAGCAAAATAGTATAATCAATAGAAACTGGTAAAGAAAGCTTAAAGGCGCTCACACTCATCTTAATGATAAAGCCAAAAGAAGGAACTAAAAAGCTAAAAAGGGAATACACCAACACTGCAATATCATACACCTGTGCAATGAACTAAAATGTCCTAAGATTTTAGTAAGTGGAAGCCACTAAGTAAATGTATTCATCTTTGGTATAAATTTTAATTTTGTTGACGCACAGACTTACAGTCATAACCTGCTGTAGATTTGCTATATAATACACACCAGTTTTTTTCGTTAAATTAAAAGGTGTTGTCAAGGCTTTTTGTATAATTTATATGTGTATCGAGGCTGCACAATGCTGACAGTTTGTAATTTACACTCTGTCAGCATTTTGCATTATTAGCTAGCGATTTTTACTCGCATTGCAGTCGTCCGAATTTCACAACAGTGTGCCCGTACTCTAAACGTTACTACTTGTCATTTACACCCAGTCTCCTACAAGCACACCCCAGACACCTACAGGTCTACCTCCACCCCCTATACTCCAGCATGCCTGGCCACCTCCAGACTCCTGAAGGCCTGCCCGAAACTCCATCAAGCCATCCCTAGTCCCAAGCATGGACAACCCCAGTCCCCAATATGACCACCCACCCCCCATTCACCTATATAAACTGAACCACATTGCACACAGTAGTCACCTCTTCCTCTGCCACAGTGTACCAAACCCACAGCTGTGTGAAGGAAATGACCGCTGAGTGCAGAGTTGCGGATTGGTACAGTGGGCCAGACGAGATGAGCACTGTATGCAATGCTGTGTGCGCTCACCTCTTCCCCCTGTACCCGAGCTGTACGTGGAGCATCCAACTCTCTGCCGCAGCCGCCCGCTCTGGGTCACTGCTACGGTTTATCTTCACAGAGAGGGTGGCTGTGGCAGAGAGGTGGATGCTCCACGTACAGTGGGTACAGGGGAAGGAGGGGAGCGCGCGCGCACACACACACAGCATTGCATATAGTGCTCATCTCTTCATCTGACCCAGTGTACCGAATACGCAACTCTGAGCACTCAGCCGTCATCTCCTACACACAGCTGCAAATTCGGTACCCTGTGGCATAGTAGGAGATGACTGCTGTGTGCAATACAGTTCAGTTTACATAGGTGAATGGGAGTGGGTGGTCATATTGGGGTCTTGGGAACTGGGAGGGGGGGGGGGGGTCGCTATTCTTAGGACTGGGGAGGGCTTGTAGGAGTCTGGGGGCAGCATGTTTGTTGTGTTGCAGCCTGGGGCATGCTTGTAGGAAAAAGCTGCTAAAAGCTCCTCCACCCAATGCTCACCTGGATTCCTTTGGCTGCCGGATCAATGGTAGGCGCCCATTAATTTGTAAGGAAGATCCGGTATCGCCAAAAACGGGTTCAATTCTTTATTCCAATATTAAAATCATCACAGATGACTCCCCCCAGGGAGGAGAATCACTGACACGTTTCGGAGCAAACTCCTTATTCGGTAGTACATCTGTATAAACTCAACATGCATTATATACAATTAACAACAAAAAATCATCACCTGTAATCAATATAAATTAGTGCTTTAGAAGATTTTAACTATTTGTCTGTATGGCAGGACACATATAGAATTATTTGGAAAACCAAGAAAACATGCAGTGTAAACCTTTACCAATTCATGTACATTCACATGTAGGTGTGTACGGCACAATTTGTGTCTATCTGCATTGTTCTTTATGTACAAAATAAAGTGTCAGTTTTTGTTCTCGATGGAAACAATGTAAATGTATGGAATACTATGCGAATGATTAAGGAGTTCACTCTGAAACGCGTCAGTGTTTCTCCCCCTTGGGGGGGGGGGGGGTCATCTGTGATTATTTTAATATTGGAATAAAGAATTGAACCAGTTTTTGGCGATACCAGATCTTCCTTACTAATTACATGCTGAGGAGACCAGCTGTGACATTTACACCCAAGCTCCAAAACAAACACGCCTCTAGTCGGAGGCTGAGGCTGCTCCTCTACACGCAGTATTGTGATATCTAGGTAACAATGCAAAATGCTGACAGGGTGTAAATTACAAACTGTCAGCATTTTGCAGCCTAGATACACATATAAATAATTTTATACAATTTTATACAAAAAGTGCGGACAACCCCTTTAAAGTAAACCTGTTGGCTGAGAGACGCATCATTCCCTACACAAGGGCCTACCCATTATTTACCAAGAGAACAGCAAAAAACAGCAAAATATCTTTCCTACAGCAAATAACCGCTGCAGCCAATCACTGGGCTGAGTGAAGACTGATGCAGTCAGCGTGAAGCCAGATCAGCTCCAGCGAGATGTCACTACCGCAGACTGTAGCAGTGTTGGAGTGGCAGCGGACAAGTAAACCTCAGTTTGCTCCTTTCACATGGGGCAAACTTATGGATATAAAAGTTAATCCCAGACTAAGCTTGACTTCTCATATTTTATTAATCGAAACTGCTTTAAAAATATTACGGAATCAATTTAATAAGATCCTTACTGCAGATGCAGGCGCTGAAGAAAACCTCCAAGAACAGATATCCTCGTGAATCCAATATGACACCAGCAAGAATGGCAATAATGGCGAGACCCAAGTTCTGGATGGACTGCATACTGCAATGGGAAAAGCATAGAATGCATTCTTCATGTAGGTCATTACACACATTAGGTACACTTCTACCATTGGGAACTACAGGCAAAAATAGAAGTGGTGCAAACCAAAAAGAGAACGAGGATATCAAATGCAAATGTATATTTATTTGATACTGGACACACAACAGAAAAACATCAAAAGGGGACAAAAAATTGCACAACCCCAGATATTCACACAGTATTGTAGGTCCAAAAAAGGAAAGCACATGAAAATATTGCACCTATCCCGAGGCCACAAAGAAAACTGCCACCCATTACAGGGAAAGATAAATATCTGTATATGGCGTAAAGATGGGCCAGAGAAAGTGCATAGTATAGTGCCAAGATTAAGTTACCTGCCTAAGGGTGAAATCCGGAGCTGCTGTGGGAGGATCCCTACAGCCGTTTCGCAAGCACCACTGCCTGCTTCTTCGGGAAGCAGCTCTGGATTTCACCCTTAGGCAGGTAACTTAATCTTGGCACTATACTATGCACTTTCTCTGGCCCATCTTTACGCCATATACAGATATTTATCTTTCCCTGTAATGGGTGGCAGTTTTCTTTGTGGCCTCGGGATAGGTGCAATATTTTCATGTGCTTTCCTTTTTTGGACCTACAATACTGTGTGAATATCCGGGGTTGTGCAATTTTTTGTCCCCTTTTGATGTTTTCCTGTTGTGTGTCCAGTATCAAATAAATATACATTTGCATTTGAAATCCTCGTTCTCTTTTTGGTTTGCACCTATTTCTAATACGAGGATGCTTGTTTCCCCATGATCTTCATGGGAGTAGGCACTTATTGTTAAGTGATGGTTTTTATTATAAAAATAGAAGAGGGAATTTTACTTACAATCCATATGCAGTACCCAGCTGATGCTCAGGGACCACAAAAGCAACCATGGGCCACAGTGCACAGGCCAGAAGGGAATAGGAGACTCCTAATACACTCTGTTGAATGAAAGATAAGACAACATTACAGATTTCCAGACCGTAACCATTTATATACGACCGCTCTCAATTCTTGGTCGCTGGATTATAACAGAAGGAAAAAAAAAAAAGTTTATGAAAGAACCATCAATAAAGTTATTGTAAATACAATTTTTGCCTTATTACTACTGAAGGCTGAGAACAGGTGGGAAAAAAAACAAAAAAAACAAACAAAACAAAAAATTATATTTAATTTCCCTTCCATTTCCTCTGAGGTTTACAACATGGAGCGTATTCTAAGATACACAAATTGTGGTTCTGTATGATTGGGATACAATGGCATCTCAATGCATCACACAGGCTAATAAATCAATAAATGGACAGGGCTTAAAAAAAAAAAAAAAAAAAAAAAAAATATAAGCTGCCTAAAAACAATCAACTTCAGGAAAAGTGTTTAAAAGATCTCTAAAATTAATAAAACAAGTAATAAAGTGGCATTTCCTTAAGAGGGGTTTAACCCAATCTTACCATCGCAATCCAGGGATTCCATAAGGTAAAGGCCAACATGAGATGGGCAGCAAGAGTAGTCACCACAGCGCACATAACCCAGATAATGTTCTTCCCAATACGGTCAACCATAAAACCAAATACAGGTGAGAGAGGTGCAGAGATGATGTACACCACGCTAAAAGTAACAAATAAGCAAGGATATCAAATAAAGGAAAAACACAACACCAGACTATAAATACTACACTGTGTCCGCACATGCCCCTTTATGTGAAGTAGAGGCGTACCTGTTTATGGCTCCTGCTTGAAGGGGTGAAAACTGAAATTTCTCAATGAAGAAAACCCTAAAAGAACACGACAATGGCACAGATCAATGATGTCCTAATAACTGCTAGTTTGAAGCATTTTTAAAGCATTTTCCAGGGCCCATACAGTCTCTGGGGTGTACTGATATAATGGAGGTAGGTCTTCCTCATTTGCCCCTCATTTCACAAATATTATAAAACTTATGTCATCCTTGTGTTTGTAGGACAGCTTTTATTTGAATGGCTGCCATATAATATTACATTTCCATGCTACAGATGCCGCAAAGTAAATGATACATGGTGAATGCATTCCAAGGCAAAATCAGCTGAAGTCCAGGGGTGCTGGGGAGGGGACCAGGGCAGCACCCTCAGAGGGGTGGACACCGCCCCTTTAATACAGTGATTGTGGACAATATGTTTAAGCCAAACTAGAAAAACTAAATCTAACCAACATGGACTGCCAGAAATCTTACACATGCGGCAACACAAAGGTACATGGCCAAAACACCATAACACACACTTACTTTCCAAGGCCAATGAAAGGGAAGACGGCAACATAATAGCAAACACATACTAAAAAGATCAACCACAGGCTGAGAGAGAAGTCCTTGACATCAGTCAGCTTAATGACTTCACCTAGAAAAAACACAGCACAGTATGAGCATCTGAATGATTTCTAGCCTGCCCGCTATACCAGGAGCGCTCTATAGGACTGACAGCTACAGTACACATCCTACCAGTTTTTCCTTGCTCCTTCTTGAGTATTTTTTCAGCTCGCTTATCCAGATAACCAAGTACTAGAGCACAAGTCAGTGAGAACAGACAGGTTACTGCACCTGAAATAGAAAAAACACAATGTAAGGACACCAAATCCAACCTGATATTACAAATGCTGTCTACTTATAATAATTTGTAAAACTCCCCCATACACAGACTAAAGTCATATAAATCCAACAATATGGGTGGGATGGGACTACAATCTAAAGCAGATCTGGGCCAAGTGCAATCCAGGAGTCACATGTGGCTCTTTGCTGTTCCAAAGTGACCCACAGACAAGGTCAAGCTCTATACATTAGTATCCGACAGCTGCCATCCACCGGCATCTAACGCTCACCGGCATCCTCAGGATATAGATATTGGTGAGAAGAACGGTGGAACAGGGAGCCGTCCGCTCCACCTTCCTTCACTGAATGTGTGCCCCAGGGGATACACCAGGGGCAATGATGTCGCTACAGACGAACAGCGGAGGAATGGGGTCAGATGATAGCTTTATTTTCAATTGTACATTGTGGGGGGGGGGCGCTGTGTTGACATCATATTATGATGTGAGCTCTTGATCAAGCTACAATGACTGAATATCAGGACTATTATCATGTATAATAAACCTTTATAAAAAGCAGTAAATGACTAGGGTTTTGAGTGTAAGAACATATCTGACAGTAAGCCCTATCCTAACATGTAGCAGATTATAGTGCTATTATAGATTTGCACTGACTGTAGTGCGGTTTCACATTATTTACTGAAAAAAAGTAAGTAATAATGATGCACCTTTTTAAATCAGGCTGTTACAGAATGGTCAGACAGTCATGCCATAGTGGGAGTCACAAGATTATTTTTGTATTTTGGGGGGGGTGGATGGGCAGGAGTTTAATTTTCCCGTTCATGTAGACACAGTGCAAAGAGCTGTGGTTTTTAATTGCACCAGTATGTTAGAACAGACAAATAAAAACCAGTTTGCAGGGCAAATCAGGGGCAGCCCACCACAACCTTAGGAGTGGGGGGTGAGAGTCAAAAGATGTGAGCGCAGATGCCATGAACATAATGAATAACACCACCTGAAGGGGGGGGGGGGGGGGGGTAAAAAAACTGGGATGACAGGTGTCAGAGTATTACACAAAGAACGAGCCCAGCTCCTGATGCTGCGCCATGCATTCCCTGGCAGCCTCAACAGTAGTCATATGGGGTTATAGAATAGTTATACTGCTATCATATTGTTTTAAAATCTTAAGATAAAAAGGTAAACCGTAGAGATTTAACAAATCAAACACTCAAAGTGTTTTGTATGATTTGCTCTGGAAAGTTTGGGAAAAAGTCTGCAAATATATCAAATACAAAATAAAAATACACAACAGGACAACTATATGCTGTACATTATATGGAAGAAGAGACCTACCGATCATGAGGGTCACGCCAAGCGTTGTATGACCGGTGGAGCCTAGAGCATCCTTTACCCGCTCATACACCAGGCCCATAACATTCATGTTCACAGTACTGCCCTGAAACACAACATTGAAGGAGGATTATTAACTCGTTCTAAGATGACAAGATGACTGCTCCTGTGGTTTATGCATCTGGGGAATGCCAAAGAGAATAAAGGTGACTACTAAAGAAGCCATTCATGGCCACCAATTAAGGCAGTCACATCTGCATGGTGCGCTTTGAGGTGGGAATGACCGTAGTCTATGCCCCCCACCCCTTACATATAAAGTCTGGATATACCTGGCTTGTTGGTGGTGTTTGTCAGAGCGAGGGTCACAGGAGGCAGGAGCCAGCTACAGCAGGGGCTGGTGTTAATACAAGTGAGTATAATTGTTTATTTGTTTTACTTGGGTGGCATAATGGGAGTCAGATAAACCAGGATAGGAATATGATGGAGGACACGTGTACCAGGATGGAAGACATCTACAACCGGATGGGGGACATATTGTATACACCTGGAAGGGGCTCAGGATGGGGGGGGCATTACTCCCATAAGTGTCAACAGCAGATCCCCCCATAATAGTGCATTATGACCACAATTTTTCCTTCACATTTTTTTCCCTCCTCTAAAACATGTGTCTAATAATATATACATATGTGTATATGCATTTATACATGCATCACACCATCACACTGGGATGGACCATTACACAAAGGGTTGCCTTGGTGAGGAGTATCATATCATGGTGGTCTGAAAGGAACATTACACCAAAAAATAAAAGTGTGAGTTGCCCTTTAAGTCCTCAGAGCAACTGATGTAACTGCAGTGGTAATAGTCCTTCAAGGTTTTTTGAGGGTGTTAAATTTGGATCTCAGTAATCTGTTAATTTGATGACCAGTTTAATGCTGTAGACTAGCTACAGTCCTACGATCACAGGTCTTAAAGAGAAGGCAGATGTGTGCAAGAATAGAAGAAACAATTAGGGCCTAAAGCACAGAAAGATTAGTTAACTGGTGCACAGATCAGTAAACAGCATTGATATGCTACAACTCACCACTCTGGCCATACTGAGCTGTAATCCAAACACCAGGTTCAGCTCCTTTCCTTTGAACCAGCTCACTGCATATGTATTCTGTGCAACAGCAAGCGATTCCCCACCAATCCTGAAAGAAACATGGACTCCTTATCAGAAATGTTCTTTTAATCAAACAAAACAACTGTCATATAAAGTGGAGGAATATGCTTCACCTTATTTATTCCCAGGGGAGGCAACAGTAATGGAGAACCCACATATCCCAGGAGGAGGCAGGGAAATGTGAACAGCTGCAGCAAGAGTTGGGGCATGTGTATGTAGCATGAATACAGATACTACATGAATGGCTCGACTCCAGAAGAGCAGCTACTCGTTAGTGACTCTCCATTTGGACTCTGAGGGTACCTTTATGGTGGGTTTACACGCTACAATATCGTTCCGATATCGCAGTTCAATGGCGCGGGAGCGCGCAATTAGTGCACGTTCCTCCCGCATCGCATTGAATGTTTACACGCTGCGATATCGGAATACAATGTCCGTGCGATGTCTCCGCCTCCCAATCCAGGATCGCATAGTTAACATGGGAGTGAATGGGTGACGTATGAAATCGCATCGTAATTGGGCGTTTACACAGCACGATCCAGCTTCAATCGCTATGCAATATCGGGGCATTGAATAGCACGCTCATTCAATCCCCGATATCGCATTGACATCGTTCCTGCATCGTATTGGACGTTCACACCATACAACGCAGGAACGATTTCGCCTCCGACGATTGAACCACGTGACTTTTGATTGAAATCGTAATACGATATCGCGAGGTGTGATGGCGGGTTTACACGTTGCGATATCGTAGTACAATTGCAATGAAAAGTCACGTGGTTCAATCGTTGGAGCCGACATCGTGCCTGCGTTGTATGGTGTGAACGTCCAATACGATGCAGGAACGATGTCAATGCGATATCGGGGATTGAATGAGCGTGCTATTCAATGCCCCGATATTGCATAGCGATTGAAGCCGGATCGTGCTGTGTAATGGCGGGTTTACACGTTGCGATATCGTATTACGATTTCAATCAAAAGTCACGTGGTTCAATCGTCGGAGGCGAAATCGTTCCTGCGTTGTATGGTGTGAACGTCCAATACGATGCAGGAACGATGTCAATGCGATATCGGGGATTGAATGAGCGTGCTATTCAATGCCCCGATATTGCATAGCGATTGAAGCCGGATCGTGCTGTGTAAACGCCCAATTACGATGCGATTTCATACGTCACCCATTCACTCCCATGTTAACTATGCGATCCTGGATTGGGAGGCTGAGACATCACACGGACGTTGTATTCAGATATCGCAGCGTGTAAACATTCAATGCGATGCGGGAGGAACGTGCACTAATTGCACGCTCCCGCGCCATTGAACTGCGATATCGGAACGATATTGTAGCGTGTAAACCCACCATAAACCCGCCATTACACACGGCTACATTTGTAGCTTGTCACCAGGTAACTTACTGGTTGCAGTGAAATCATGGATACATGATTCCATTTGCACACAGCAACAAGATAGAACCATGTATCCATGATTTCACTGCAACCTGTAAGTTACCTGGTGACAAGCTACAAATGTAGCCGTGTGTAAAGGTACCCATAGGGTCAGTTACAAATATATTAAACATGTTGGTACAGAAGATGTTACAGTGGTCCTTTCATCAATTTGACCATGTTAAACTGGACACATCATTGAATAGTGCTGCAGAGTGCATGTAAAATTGAGACTTTAATTTCCACTAAGACCGAGGGGGCATTACATATCTGGGGACAATGGTAAAAAGAACATTTCCTAGAGAAAATCAGGCAGGCTTTCTCCTTTGAGGTGTGTAATGACACAGCCCTCCTCTCCTCACTGTTGTCATCTACTGTGAATAGAAGTGAGAAATGGGAGTAAAGCAGAGCTGTGTGTCATTACTAACACCTGTCACTGTTCTCATCTCACAGCAGTCAGTGTGTTGCGAGGAAATGTAAAGCAAGGCTGACAGCTGCAAGGAGAGCTGTATTAAGTGAGAGAGAGAAGAGCTACATGAAGGGTCTGTAATAACACAGCTCTGCTCTACTCCCCTCCATACAACCACAGTAGAAGCCAGGACTGAGGAGAGCAGAGTGGTGTGTAATTAAATGCCCATGCCTTTTTAACTCCCCCATTTTAATGATGGGAAAATTGGAATGTAAAGTGAATACCTCTACAACAGAGATTACAAACAAAATACATGATATGCCTTATTCAGCATTGAAGCCACTATTACACAATCTGGACAATTTTAAACTAAAAATGTTGAAAGGTCTTCTTTAAAAAGTGTTAATGTCATTTCACTGAAGAAAAAAAGAAATCAATACTGCACTGGTTGTTAATGATAGGTCACTTAGCAGCTAAAATGATGCTTTTTTGTGCCATACGTCTTATTTTCTCGTGCTCTTTTAAAAAACTGCATTTAATGGCTGTGTGGGAGTGGTCAGCAGCTGACAGGAAGTAGAGCAATGTGACACAGCAGAGAAGGGGTTAACAGAGATCCTGACTGAGCTGTGTGGGGAGTAAGCAGACAAGGAGTTAAAGAGGACCTGTCACCTCCCAGGCATGGTGATCTAATAGCAGCACTGAATGCAGCAGGTCTTCTGCATTCAGGGAAGGGGTCCCCCATCCCTTGAGCCCCTGTGTACCCCGAGATAATTGAATTTGAAAACTTACAAACTGGAGCCGGATAGGAGGGGTCTAGTGGCTGGAGCCACTTCCCTCACAGGGCAGTTTCACACTCCCCGTGTCTTTTTTTCACCCTCCGCCACCTCCCTCATGTCACTCATTCTCTCCCTCGACTGCTGCATGCCAAAGCTAAACGCAGGAGAGAGATCGCTTGTTGTGCTGCTGGCCGCATTGCCCCGCCTCTTGCAGTGACATCACTGCTTATACCCGCCCTTCTCCATGGTTAACATGGAGCAGGGCAGGTATAAGCGGTGATGTCACAGCAGGAGGCGGGGCAATGCGGCCAGCAGCACAACAAGCGATCTCTCTCCTGCGTTTAGCTTGGCATGCAGCAGCCACTAGACCCCTCCTATCCGGCTCCAGTTTCTAAGTTTTCAAATTCAATTATCTCGGGGTACACAGGGGCTCAAGGGATGTGGGACCCCTTGCCTGAATGCAGCAGAAATGCTGCATTCTGTGCTGCAATTAGGCTACCTTCACATTTGCGGACCCCTCCGCAACGTTCTGCAGAGGGGATCCTCAATGTGACCGCAGCACCGCAAGCCCTTATCTTTATAATGGGAGCGCATGGTGCTGCGCTTGACAGCGCAAGACCGTGCGCACCCATTCACTGCCATATGTGATCTGTGCGCAGGCGAACGCCTGCGCACAAATCACCCAGTCTCGCCTGCACCACGAACGCGACATGTTGCATTTCTGGTGCGGACGAGACTGGTTGATTTGTGCGCAGGCATCCGCCTGTGCACAGATCACATATGCCAGTGAATGGGTGCGCACGGTCATGCGCTGTCAAGCGCAGCACCATGCGCTCCCATTATAAAGATAGGGGCTTGCGGTGCTGCGGTCATATTGCGGATCCCCTCCGCAGAACGCTGCGGAGGGGTCCGCAAATGTGTAGGTAGCCTTAGATCACCATGAATGGAAAGTGATAGGTCCTCTTTAAGGCTGGGTTCACATTTGCGGACCCCTCCGCAGCGTTCTGCGGAGGGGATCCGCAATGTGACCGCAGCGGCCGCGAGCCCCTATCTTTATAATGAGAGCGCACGGTGCTGCGCTTGACCGCGCATGACCGTGCGCACCATTCACTCCCATATGTGATCTGTGCGCAGGCGGATGTACAGATAAGGAGTCCGGAGGGACTTACTCAGTAATGAGTCATTGCGGTTGCTGGTGTCCTCCCCGCCTCCAGCCCTCTCTTGTTCAGCCTCCTGTAGGTGTCATCGCGAGGGCTGGAGGCGGGAGGACACCAGCAACAGTGATGACACATACAGGAGGCTGAACAAGAGAGGAATGGAGGTGGACCAGAGAGGGCTGAGGCGGGGAGGACACCAGCAACAGCGATGACTTCTTACCGAGCAAGTCCCTCCCGACAAGTTATCTGTACACTTCATAAAGTCTTTTTGACAACTTACAGGGGGCTAGAAACATGGTGGACCTCTTCCCTGAATGCAGCAGAATGCTGCATTCAGTGCTGCATTCAGTTAGGCTAGCTTTAAAGAGGACCCGTCACCCCCCTGGTGCTATACTGTCACCAGGTTTTAGCTAACTCACCTGAGAGCAACATAATGTTGGAAAGAGACATTGATTGCAGTGATTTATCACTTTACTGGGTGCTGCAGTTGTTGTGATACATTTACAGGAGATCAATCTCTGTAGCAGTGCATAAAAAGCTAATTCCACACACAATGATCAATAGCTTCCCATTCACACAGTATACAGACTGTTTTTCTTGGGTAATTACTAAGCGAAGTATGAGTAGTAGGCATTCATTAAACAAACAATAAGCTACTTGCTCTGCGTCAAGTTACGCCAGCGGCACAACGGCAACTAGTCCAACATTGGTAATCTCCTGCTGATAAAACACTGATTGTATTGAAACTACAGCTCACAGCCTATTAAGTGACACATCAGGTTCTCAGCCCATAATTTCATGCTGCCCTTAGATTACACATCAAAAACCATCCGACAGATTCCCTTGAAAGGCATGCTGCCTGCTGCTGCACAAGGATGTGACTTCAACAAACTTGTACTGAAGTCATGACAGTCTAGGACAAGCCTTTAGACAACGGATTTACAACCATCTGTCCGGGGTACATAGGCCCTCAATGCCTTTCTGTGCAGCCTACGAATTGATGGTCAAAAACAGTATTTGGTGGCTGCTCGTATGTACTGTCCATGTTAGAGAGTATAAAAGGATCAGGTATCATAGTAAGGAGTATCTAGTAATGGTGCATTATGTGGTCATGTTATCGTCTAGGTAAGGCTGGTTTCACATAACGATTTTGTGCCTGTCCGTGGGATCAGACTTTGAAGGGGGACCCCACGGACAGGCACGGATCCATACGGATCCCTGCAATCGGATGGCAAATAGCCATCCGATCTGCAGGATCCATGTGTATCCTGCGGTCCCCTGTCTCTCCCTACTCCTGCCTCCTCCATCTTCTTCCCTCTCCTATGCTACTCTGTCCCCCCGCTATTCTTTGCTGTGCCCCCGCTATTCTATCCTCCTCTATCCCTATCCTGTCCCCTGTCCTCTTCCCTGTCCTCTCCCTGTGTGTAAAAAAATAAAAAAACCTCCTCCCGGAGGATACACCACCTGTCACCGCTCCACGCTGCAGCACCATCAGGACTGAAGGACCTGTGATGATGTCAGCTGACCGGATCTCTTACATCATCACAGGCTCTTCAGTCCTGATCGTGTGCAGCGTTGGAGCCGGTGACAGGTGATGTATCCTCCGGGAGGAGGTGTTTTTTTTTTTTACACACTGGGAGAGGACAGGGGACAGGATAGGGATAGATGAGGATAGAATAGCGGGGGACACAAAATAGAATAGCGGGGGGACAGAATAGCATAGGAGAGGGCAGAAGATGGAGGAGAAGAAGCAGGGAAAGACAGGGGATACGGAGCAGACATCGGATCCGACGTGAGCTCGGATCCCATGTCCATAGGCTCCCATGTTGTGGGCACTAGGATCAGCCTCGGATCAGCAGTGATCCGAGGCTGTCCGATGTGAGTCACGGACACAAAATCGTAGCAGGCTACGATTTTGTGCCCGTGATTACATCCGATGGGACGGATGGTGCCAAAATCGGATGCGATAGTGGCACATCCGATCCCATCCGATTCCCATAGGGGAACATGGGGTCCGATTTCGGATCCGATTGTATCCGTTTTGGAACGGATACAATCGGATGACCAAAAATCGTTATGTGAAAGCAGCCTAAGGAGTAGATGAAGTATCGAAGAAGCCATATGCGAGAGGGCCATAATCATTGTATGCTGTGGAAAAAGGGAAACAATTGACTGTTGATAACATAGAAACAATGGAAAAAGCAAAATCAATGGTCTCCTCCTTTCAGCATTGTGAACAGTAGGGAAGAGGACCTCTGTCCTCCTGATAGGTGGGAGTCCTAAAAATGGAAGTAGCATGTATTATATATTAATATGTTGTGTTTATGAGGTTCTACTTTATTTCATTTGGCAATATGGCTCTTTGTCCAAAAAAATTTAAAAAAAGTTATAAGCCCACTGCTTCTGACGTACAAAAGCAAGAAACTGCTCATATGTTCGATTAGATGATAAATAAATGTGATAAAACAGAACAAAGTTCAGGTGCATTCAGAGGAGTTAATATCTCCCAACGTGTTATGGTATAAATACTAAATTCTCACCCAAACACAAGTCGGCCAGCCTCCATCAGCCAGAAAGCATCGAACAGGGCACCTGCTGCGAATATTACCTGAAAAGTAACATTTACCATCAGTATGAACACTTACATATGCTGTAATTACAGAATAGTGATCCCTCAATGACTACATAACAAATGTAAAGGCCCAGTTACACACACAGATAATGTGCAGAGATTGTTTGCAGATCTCTGGTTGGAGTGAAATTATGGACACATTGTTACAATTGTACACATGCCACAAAATGGTAGCAATGTGTCCATGATTTCACTGCAACCAGAGATCTGCGTGTGTATTGGAAGTGGGCCTTAAGGCTGACCATGTTCTGTTTCTATGTGGCCTGACTGTATATAGTTAGGGTCCAAATGTTACACAATAGTGATCTGGATTTCAGGAGACCCTGGTTTGCGAGTCCAGTGGTTTCTAGGACACGCAGGGATTTCACTTTGTAACACGCTTTCGCGTAGAAAACCCAACCATGCCGAGATCAATATCCTTAAGTGAGGATTATATCACTCAATGAAGATCACAGAAGATCTCACCGAGTTATACAGTGAATATATGGCTCGAGAATACGGATGTCTGCTACTTTGGTTTCTTCATGCAGTTCCCAGAAAACAAAGGTAACTCCTAAAAAATTATTTTATGTTATTACAAAACTAGTTAAAAGCTAAGCAATACATACTTGCAGTACAAAGGGACACCACAGACTTAACAGAATGTGCTAAAAGGCACAAAATAACGGTGCAATACCTTTTCCTAACAACTTCTTATGCCTGGCAACAGAGCCCTATAACAACATTGGTGCCCCTGTTCTTTGACAGCTAACCCTTCTGACCCTATATATCTCAATTCAGGGGCTATAGGTGATGAGTTATATAGTGATGAGCTTATAGTGAAATACTCGGCTTCGGGAGATTCGTAGCGAGGGGTTGTTAATACTCGCATATTCGTCCGAATAGCAAGTTCAAATTGTTTGCGTTTCTACTGCATAAAACACCTTACTGTGCCCCCCAGAGTGACCCTAACATTCAATCTGCTCTCCCTGAGGTGCCAGCTCACTTTGTGTACTGAAGGGAGCTGTCAATTTGTGTCAGATTGATAATGATTGACACATCACTCACCGAGTAATACGCGAATACCGTACTACCCATGTGAGTAGCGAATACTAACGACTACACTCGCTCATCACTAGTTAAAGGGTTTTCGAAATCTGATCAATCCTATAGGTAATTAATAAAGGGTAGGTCTGTAACGTAATATTGTATAATCCAGGGTATTCAGTCCACAGGTCTAGTATGGAGTGAGATTTATAAGTGAGTATAGGATCAGAGTCTGATCGGTCTCCTACTTAGTCATAAGAAATATATGTAGTGTCTTGTCACCAGATCCACAATAGATTTGATAAGAGTCCTATCCCAACAAGTCAATACAGTATTTCATGGCTAGATTGTTGTATTACCCGTAGGTAGAGAAGATAGATTTGAAGAAACAGCACAACGCGTTTGGTGTCTTCATGACATGAGTAGTAGGAATCAATAAGATCAAAGAAATCAGAAAGATGCAATCATATCCTGATTCAATTATGTAGACATAGAAGCGATGACGCCAGAGAGTACAAAGTCTTTGTTGACATGAAGTTTATTTTATTACTGTTAAAGGGAACCAGTCACCTGATTTATGCCGCTTGAACCAAAGACACCATGAATAAGTCACTGGCTCCGTTACTGCAGTCGTGTGGGTTCTATTCTGAAACACTGCAGAGAATATGCATCTCATATGACGGTCTGGGACAGGACTGTAGCGACTGCTCAGGACCCAAATCTTCTTAACTGACCCATCTCCCCACATGCACACAGGCAGAATGCCAATAGTCTAGGAGCGCAGAGCAGGGAGAAGTCACTAGGGATCTGCCTTGGACTAATCATTGGAGACACATAACTCCCTGGACGGCTTTTCAAGGTGTTTTTCTCTGAAATGCATTACACAGCGAAATATGCCTTTCTGCAATTCCTTCTGTCTGTGATTCGGGCAGCACAAATCAATGACAAGCTCCCTTTAAGTTATATGATGATTATCAATACATTATTATTGCACTTGTGCTTACCTGCCCTGCACAGACAAACAGACTAAATATTATAGTTCCCAGTCTGCAAAAAGGAAAAAAAAAAAAAAAGCAATCACTGAAATGATCATTACGCACTTTTATTATGTCAGTGCTAAGGATATGTTTAACATTTCCTTTATTATGAGAATTCACTTCCATCACAGAGCGGAAGTCATCAAATGTAGATTACAGGGTTTTGTACCATTCATTGATCCAATGCTCCTAACACTAATAGTATAGGTGCTGAACCTGTTTATCCCATTAAGGACAAGGATTAGTTCACTTCTCAACACAGCAATCCTGCACATCTAATAATCCAGAATGTTTACATAGCAGTCTTGCTCTTTTTGGCAAGGTAAGATGTATGTGTAAAGGCCACGTCACATGCTTCAATATCGTTAACGATATCGCTGAAACATCACTTTTTTTAATCGCTTAAACAATATTGTTTGTGCGTCATTGCGTGTAACTGAGCGATCTTGCGGTGAAAAACCATCGCTCATCACAGATTTGAGATCCTGACCTCAAATCCGTCATGCGTCGTTCAATTAACCAGCGTTCAACCTGCTGCCATCGTTGTGTGCGACACGGCGATAACGATCTTGTGAACGACTTCACCTATTCACAACATTGAACAAGTATCGTTCCTGGGTTGTGCGAACAATAGCTGCTTGCCGCATCATTGGCGCCTCGTTCACGATATCTAGAAGTGTGACATCTGACCAACGATCTCAAAAGATTGTCCGAATGATTTGTTCACGGGAGATCGCTTGTGCGATCGTTAACGATATTGAATCGTGTGATGTGGCCTTAAATGACATTACATTCGGGTACATATAACTTATTGTGCGGCTGTTAAGAGATGGTAGATTTTTGGGAGACACGTACCGAATTCCAAACACTCTGTCAATGAGAAATCCTCCAAAAAGCAAAGAACGACATTGGGCCAGGAATAAAAGGCATACAGTTGCATGAAATCAGCTGTGTTCACCTTCATGTCCTACAATTGACAAAAAAAAAGAAAACATCAAATTTGTAAATGCAAAAAACTGTGAAAAATAGCCAATTAGCATCAATTTCTAGCAAATAATTCTTTTAGGGCCCACAGATGCCAAACATGGCAGCCAGGAGTTCTTTATACGAGATCCTAGGAGGTATTATTGTCTGGATTCCTCTCACCCACTAACATAGCAAAACATGGAGAATCTACAGCTGGGTTTGTGGGCCACACATAGAAATATTTGGGGGGGGCCACATTGTTTGCACAAAAAGGGATACCATTGTTCATTTTCAATACACCTTTTGATCACTTTTTGTTTTCACTTGTTGTCTTACAATTAGCACCATATAGTAATTTTGGCCAACATCTTGAAGTAATGTACCATCCTGGTCCCCATATTGTAGGAATGGTTCCTCATCCAAGTCCCCTTCTAGTAATGTGCCCATCTTGCTTCCCTTCTTTTACAATTGTGCCCAACTGTGATACCAATGTGATAAGAATGGCGTGTGGATGTGAATAGAATACCCCGTATATACTCGTGTATAAGCCGACCCGTGTATAAGCCGACCCCCCTACTTTTGCCCCAAAACCTAGGAAAACCTATTGACTCGTGTATAAGCCGAGGGTGGACCCCAGCACAGGTATACAGCCCCCAGCAGTGTTACAGCAGCAGCCCCAGAGGTATATACAGCAGCAGCCCCAGAGGTATACAGGCCGCCCGCCCGCCACCATCAGTATACAGGCGCCCCACCCCCATCAGTATCCAGGGCCCCCCCTTGCAGCCCAAACCTGTAAAGTAAGATCCTTATACTTACACCTGTGGCCGTCCCCGCTGCCGACATCGCGCTCCTCCGGCTTCTTCCGGCTTCCTCGATGGGCGCAGGCAATGACGTCATTGTCTGCGCCCATCGGAGGAAGCCGGAGGAGCGCGATGGCGGCAGCGGGGACTGCCACAGGTGTAAGTATAATGATCTTACTTTACAGGTTTGGGCTGCAAGGGGGGGCCCTGAATACTGATGCGGGGGGCGCCTGTATACTGATGGTGGCGGGCGGGCGGCCTGTGTACTCGGTGTATATACTCGCGTATATGCCGAGGGGGTACTTTTCAGCCCAATTTTTGGGCTCAAAAACTCGGCTTATACGCGAGTATATACGGTAGGTATAGAACAGGTAATCATAATTAGAATATAGTGACCACAGGCCTTATCATTCATTCAATAAATGATCAGTACTCTGTTGAAATATGAAAGGGTCAACTCTTCTTGACATTATGCTGTTATGATGAAATCATGAGCTGAGCTGAAATTCTTGAGACATATACATCCTGGGACAGGAAACCACATCCTGTAACAGGATGACAGATGTATGTGTTGCACAGCCAGTCACAGGAGGAAGTGAATGTCTTGTGGCTGATGGTCACGGCTGGATCATGCCATCAGCGCATGATCAGAGATATTCTAAAAGTATAAATTGAAGGAAGTCACAGTCAGTGAGGGGGGAGGAAAACCTTTACAGAGGCAAACATGGATGGACGTCTCTGTGAAGCAATGCGTTGTCCCTTCTCGCTGATCGTGACCTCCCCAATGAAGAAGGTGACGCAGCTACAATACACGGTAAAAGTATTGACTCTTATTCACTATAATTAAGTCTAGGTATAATTGGTATACTTTGTGTTAAGCCTGTATTCAATTGATGACAATTCATGTGCTACTTTGTAAACAAATAAATTTAATCTTGCTATAAAGAATATCATTATTCATGCCTGATTTGTAAGTCAGTGAGCGCTACGCAAGTACGGGATCTGCCCCGATCCAGGTAAATTTAGCAGGACACCAACCTTATCTTCTTCTTGTAGTAATGAACACATTTTTCTCCCCTTCTTGTAGTAATGTCTTCATCTTGCTCCCCTTTTTGTAGTAATGACCCTTCTTGTTCCCCTTCTTGTAATAATACCCCATCCTGGTCTCCTTGCAGTAATGCACCCTATTGTGCAGTTTTACACATACACAATCCTTCTTACCTTTCCTCCATTACGAGGCATCCTCTGTTCTGCACATGCGGAACTCTTAGGCGATGGTGGCCCAGATGACTATGTACACTGGCGCTACCAGGATCACTATCTTTTCAACTACACCAATGCCAGCAGCTGCCATAAGTAATATACCTAAGCAGCAAAGCTGGTCTCTGGCAGTGCCAGTGAACACATTCATCTGAAGTTCATCGGATGCCCCCAGGACTGTGCCACAATCAGGGTCTGCAATGCATGCGGGCTGCATAAGGGAGGTTCAGCGGCCGCATGCAGCCTGCGTGTTTGAGACCCCTGCATTATGGTTTCAATCATTAATTTCTGAAGACATACAGGTGTGTGTGCCGTGTATCTACTTACCAGCTGAACCTGAGTTTGTAGAGCCGATGGGTTATCATAGCAAAATAGCTTCCTGAAGAAAAAAAAAAAAAAAATATGAATGACTCTTAAAAACAGACAATGTTATCAACAGTGATAATGAACCTCACTTGAATGCAGCCTCTTAGGACAGAATAAAATTCTGGTAAAATAAAAATATCAATGATGAAATATTTAAATAGACACTCAACTATTTGTAGCTTCCACACACAGAGGCCTGACCAAGGTCAATTACAGAGACAATGTCCAAGACAACACAATCTTCACAATAATCAGATAGTACTGGTCAAGAATACAATTTAAATGATGTCCAAGATATCATTATCTATCACTACATGTTCATCCTGGGTTTTGTGTTGTGTTTTTTTCTTTATAGCAGATCCACAATGAAAAAAAAAAAAAAATAAAAAAATCACTCAGGAAAGAGACCTTCAAGCATTTTCTATTATATAATGCCTCCTGCGCATAAAGGCCAGGCTTCGAGATGGACGGACTAGACTTCAAAAATATTCTCCGTGATGAAGCCATATAACACATGAAGTCAATGTGAAGGCTAAAACATGAGAAGGATATAGTTGCTTCAGCAAAATTGGGATTCTATTTATTAAGAACAATCCACATAGTTAGAAAATTTATGACAAGTCATGTTTCAAGGTAAAAGTAAAGTGCACAGTGATGAGACAAACGATAACATGCAAAGGCCAGAAACCAGCCAATCCGAAACCGGATAAAAAAAGGCGAAAAACCTAAGGATAGATTGGAGGTAATTAATTTGTCGGGACATGAATTATCAAAACATCAGATTGAGGTACTAGAAAAGGGTTTAACCTTTTCCCCTACTAATTCCTTTAATCTATTCACAGCCATAAAGGATATACAGCTATTCGCAAGGAAGCTGGTACTTAAAAAGCTATTTGATAAGAACTCTCCACTACCCAATCCAAATACAGACAAGGAAAAGATGGCACTCGATGATCTCGATGAGCTGATGGAGGAGCAGGGGACAAGTACTGTGGGTAAGTTCCCTAACTATTTGGCACCAAGGTCCACCAAGTTTCCCCCCTTGTCCATTTGTCCGGCGGTGGAGATCTTCACTGATCTAGTTATCAGAGATTTTAGACAGATCTCCCTTGGTAAACAACGGGATAATCTAACCAGAAATCAAAGAAGAGCATTGATGGAACTGGCGAATTTTGATGATCTCGTTGTGAAACCCGCGGACAAAGGGGGAAATGTGGTTTTGTGGCCTAAGACTCTATATGAAAAAGAGGCCAATAGACAATTACGTAATAGGGAGACTTACCATAGATTGTCCGCCTCACCTCTAAAAGCTTTTTCTGGTGAACTCGATTCCATCCTATATGACGCGTTCACACAGGGAATAATCCCTAAAAAAATGTATGAAGGATTAATGGTAAAGGAGGCCAGGATCCCCACTTTGTATTTTATCCCTAAAATTCACAAAAACCTAATGGAACCTCCAGGACGCCCAATAGTCTCTGGCCTGGGCGGGCTGTGTGACCCTGTCTGCAAGTTCATTGACTACTACTTGAAGCCCTTGGTACATTTGTTACCATCGTATGTTCAAGATACAACAGATGTGTTAAAAAGGATCGATGGGATTATATTAGAGCCAGGCATGTTGCTGGTAACAGCGGATGTCGAGGCTCTATATACCTCAATTGATCATAACCAGGGTTTAGGAGCGGCCCGATTCTTTCTGGGAATGAGCAACTGGGACGGCCGCACTGTTGAGCTGGTCCTGGAACTCCTCGAGTTCGTCCTCACTCACAACTTCTTTGTATTCAGGGACATCTTCTATGTACAGAAGAGAGGCACAGCGATGGGTGCGGCCTGCGCTCCGTCCTACGCAAATCTCTTTCTCGGATACTGGGAGAGGGAGTTGTTTGGTGGGGGCGGGGCGCGGGCCGTATCCCAGGTGCAGATTTGGCTAAGGTACATAGATGATGTCCTCTTCATCTGGCAGGGTGGTGAGGCCGAGCTCGGGGACTTCATGGACCAGCTCAATCAAAATGATTTGAATTTGAGGTTGACGTATGTGTGTAGCGCGGATTCAGTGGACTTCCTGGACATCAAAATACGACGAGATCATGTGGGTCTATTACAGACAGAGGTGTTCAGGAAGCCCACTTCAACTAATTCGCTGCTCCATGCATCGTCGGGTCATCATTATTCAACCATAAAAGCCGTTCCAGTTGGTCAGTTCTTGAGAGTGAGAAGGATTTGCTCATCTAATGTGGACTTTGAACGGCAGGCAGGGGAACTCAGGTCACAGTTCCAGGCCAGGGGCTATAGTAATCGGTCCATAAAAAGGGCCTACTATAGAGCTAAACACATGTCACGTGATAAACTGCTCCAACCCTCCCCGAGAACAAACAAAGACGTAGGGATTAGGTTTATCTCCACCTTCAATGAGAAATGGGGGGAGATGAGGGAAATCCTGTGTAGACATTGGGACATCTTGCAAAACGATCCAGTATTGGGAAAACACGTGTTGCATTATCCACAGATGACTTGTAAAAGAAGCCGAAACCTTAAAGACATCCTGGTAGAAAGTCATTATATCCCAGAGGCAGTGACACCATTTGGGAGGCGGCCTAAAATTCAAGGCTGCTTCTCATGTGGCGACTGTGTTTCGTGTAAAAATACATTGCGATGTAGTAATTTTGAATCCACAGATGGCAAACTACGATTTTCAATTCGTAGCTACATTTCATGTACAACCAGTCAAGTCATCTATTATGCTACATGTGGATGTCCCAAGGTCTACATAGGCCTGACCTCCAGGCAGATGAAGGTGCGAGTACGCGAACATGTTCGCGATATCATTGCAGCCAAAGAGGTTGAAGATGTAACAACCTTAAAAACCATCCCGCGCCATTTTAAGGAACACCATAATTCAAGCCCTAGGACCTTTATGGTCAGAGGAATTGAACAGGTTAATCTAGGGTCAAGGGGAGGTGATATAATGAAGAAATTGCAGCAGCGGGAATGCCATTGGATTACGGTCCTAGGCACGTTGACACCCATAGGGCTCAATGAAGTGAATAGCTTTGTCTCATACCTGGGTTAATCCAGTGCGTATATGCATAATGTTTATATTTAACCTTGATATGGGAGTTGTTGCTGACTTGCAGGTGCTGATTTTAATCCTATACTAATTTTTATCTCACATTTTTTCACTTTTACGGATAGAACTGGCTGCGGCGTCCCCTTGGAACCTCTTTGAATGTGATAACTGCCTGACTAAGACATGCAAGAGCTCAAAAGAACGGTGTTGATATACTGGACTACAATTATCCCCTGTTCATCTGTAAAAGTGGAACATTCTCTGTGATGAATTTAGGACTAACTCTGAGCACAAGTGGGCATGAGATATATAGAACCTGTTTATGTATGATGTTAATACTTATTTGGTGATTATGAGATCTCAAATCTATATAATGAGGGTTCTTATATACAATAATATTGAATCTAAATATATAATATGCCCTATATGACTGGTGCTCAGTTAGATTATGTCCTCTTTGGATTTATAGAATTGTTAGCTTTGAAGGGTGATAGAGGTAGTGATCCAGGGTAGACAAAAGATAAAAGATAAAAATAACTGCAATTGCAATTGTCAGTAGTACTCTGCCGTCTCCCAGGTCAGGAGCTGGGTGCGCACGGCCCATCCGGTCGCTGGCTCCTATCCCGCCCACTCCCGTCACCATGGCTGCAGTTTAAACAACCAGTGCGCGGCCATGACGGGGCTGGGGAGAGGATGTGAGCCGCAGCGGCGGTATGCGCATGCGCCGCATAGAGCTCCGGGATTGGCAGAGGGTAATCAGGTGCAGGGTCACATGGTATAAAGGGGAAGAAAAGATGCCGTAGCCACGCTCCCTGACGAAGCTTACCAGCGAAACGGCGTAGGGGCCGGCACATGCACGGAGGGACCCTCCAGCAGCACATGGTATGATTGCAGTTTGACACAGGAGCTGGGCTCTAGTTAGTTGAACAGAGATTGGTGACATCTAGATTCACTGCTGAAAGGGGATTACGGTCTAACCTAGCAATATGAGGCACTGTGATATGTAGGAATATGTGGTTCTAGAGTAAGATGCGCTCCATCCCAGGTGTGCTAACAATGTTACTTATAAGATCCTAATAGTGGCCACCTAAGTTGTATGGTTGCATTATCTATAGACCAAGTAAAAACTTATCATCCAAGCAACATATATACAATATGTATGACAACATGTACGATACTAAACTGTAAAAACCCTTGTAATCTGTATATGTATACATCTCTGTAAAACCTATGTAACCATTGGTCAACTGAGTCCCAAAATGTTGTGGAGGCAACTCTTTGCATGTTATCGTTTGTCTCATCACTGTGCACTTTACTTTTACCTTGAAACATGACTTGTCATAAATTTTCTAACTATGTGGATTGTTCTTAATAAATAGAATCCCAATTTTGCTGAAGCAACTATGTTCCTCTTGTTTGATTGATGTCAAATAGTTGTAGCAAGTAAATAATAAATCCAGACCTGCAGTACTGGTTTTTCTAATAGTAAAACATGAGAAGGTTTTGCAGCGCTTTGTAAGGCGATGTGCCAATGCTGTTCTTTCGGGGGTGCAGATTTTTGTCTGCAGCAAAAATGCTTCCAAATTGCTCCCTGCGGCTGAAAAACACACCACAATACATGAGGTTTTGGTGCAGATTGCGGTCATGCGTTTGTCACTATTGTCAATGGCAGCAAGGGCTTAAAAACACTGCTGAAGAGCCCTAACAATTGATAGGCTCACCTTCCTTTTATTAATTTGCTTAGTGGAGGCGGGAAAGACGGAGGAAGTAAACAACTTTAAAAAAAAAAAAACTGCTAAAACAAAAAAGAATTACTATGAATAATGTGAACAAAAAGGAAATGTTAAACTGATAAGAATGTGACCAAAAAAAAAAATAACTCACTATGTGAACATCTAGATAAAAGCGCTGACAGCTTACAGGTGTGTAGACAAAGGCTATATGTGAGCAGTATGGTGACCGCTGGCTTGCAGTTGGCTCCAATCTCATCAAGAGGTTTTTTCAGATGCACTAGTTTCACAAGCCAAAAACACACTGAAGTTACGGTAATTTGTACTTTTGATTGCTCCTCACCCCTCTGGGGGTCACGGAGTGAGTTATGATCTCTGTGGAGCGCAGAAAAATAGGCTAGAACTATATAAAATGAGAGATCTACCAAGCTTACTATATGTAAGGAGAAACAAAGCACAAGACTTATGGATACATGTCCAGAATTTGTTTTTTTAAGTAAGATGCAAGAACAAAGACTCTGGCCTCTGCAGACCTCGGCCAAACATCACAGGCAGGGAGTAGTCTCTGGAAAGGGTAACCTCCCAACTATTCACTGGTGACCAGGCCAAGATGCCGATAACAGCTCCTCTGACGTGCCAACAACGAAGGGTTAAATTACAGGGACGTACAAGAGAGGAAACCAGCCTCAGAGGTTGTGGGAAAGTAGAGCATGAGATGATAGGAAATGAAGGACTTCGGACACGTGATAATGGTTGACCGCAGTCTTCACAGCAATGTACTGACCAAAAGGATCAGAGGCAGCCTGCACTCGTCAGCCAGGAGCACAGCAGCCTGCACTCGTCAGTTGTGATGGCCACTTTACACGTCCCAACGTCGGTCCGATATTGGATCCAACGACGCGGGAGCGTGCACTTTTTGGGCAGAATTCCAAGATCGCATAGATGTTACACAGCGCGATATCGGCAGGCAACGCCACAACGATGTGTACACCTCCTTGTACGGCCGACCCAGGAATGACCATTTAACATGGGAGAGAATAGGGGCATCGTTGTTGGGCTTTTACACAGCACGATCCGGCCACAACGTCAATCCAATATCGGGCCGTTGGAGAGGAGGCTCATTTGATCCCAGATATCGTTTTGGCATCGTTCGTGCATCGTATTGGACGTTTAAACCATACAACACACGAACAATACCGGGGCCAACGCATGAATCACGTGACTTTTTATCGGAGTTGGACGCTGATATCGGGACGTGTAAACCCATCATTAGATACACTGAGTTTTTATGGGAAGGTGCTGCAATTTTTTTTTATTAAAAATTATTGTCCATATAAACAATTATTTATAATATTAAAATTTTATTTTATTTTTTTGCAGCTACTGCCATTTTATTTTGCAGAAGTGTAAGGCCAAGGCTAACATTCACACTGCGCTTTTGATGCATTTTTTGAGGATACGTTTTTCAGCTGCAAAACTGGATCAGCTTTTAAAAAAAAAAAAAAAAAAACAACATAAAAGAAACCAGAAGATCCGTTTTTTGATGCGTTTTATGAGGATCCGTTTCAGCCCATAGATAATGGGGTCAATGAAAAAGCATATCAGAAAAACTCCACATAAATTGACAGCTCATTCTTTGTGCCACAAAAAGCAGCACTAAGGCTGCCTTCACACTTGCGTTTGTGTCTGCATGCGCAGGGCATGCAGACGCAAATGCAGTGCAACGTAGCACATACTTATGTGAACGCAGCGGAGAATCTCCGCATGCATTCACATAAGTATGGTGCCCGGGCAGCCAATCAGCTGTCTCTGGGGGCGGCTGGGAGGAGGAGATCAGCGGCAGAGATCTCCTCCTCCCGGCACAGCTGATCTCCCGCTGGTGTCAGCGGGGAGATACAGCTGATCTGATAGCGCGGGAGATTTAAACTGACACCAAATAGGGTGATATCAGTGCAGGAGACATGAAACAGCTGATCGCTGCTTCAAATCTCCCGCACCGACATCATCCAATTTGGTGTCAGCGCAGGAGATTTAAACTATATCTCCCCGCTGACACCGGCGGGAGATCAGCTGTGGCTCTGCATGATCTCCCTGCGGCCGCCGTTGATCAACAGCGGCCACTGGGAGAGATTTCAATGAGATCCGCAGCATTCTCCTGCGCTGTCATGCAGAGGACACTGCGGATCCATTGTGATCCAAAAATCGGAGCTAGAAGATTATTTATTTATGTAATATTTCTCAAATCTAGGATGAACGATTCAACAATTTTTTCATCCTATATCGTTCGTTTACACGCAACGACGCCCGAACTATATCTTTTCAACGATCACAAATTTGTGACTTTTCAAGGATATCGTTCAGGATATCCTAACATGTAAACCCACCATAAGTGGCAACCTACAGTTAGGGCCAGAAATATTTGGACAGTGACACAATTTTCACGAGTTGGGCTCTGCATGCCACCACATTGGATTTGAAATGAAACCTCTACAACAGAATTCAAGTGCAGATTGTAACGTTTAATTTGAAGGGTTGAACAAAAATATCTGATAGAAAATGTAGGAATTGTACACATTTCTTTACAAACACTCCACATTTTAGGAGGTCAAAGTAATTGGACAAATAAACATAACCCAAACAAAATATTTTTATTTTCAATATTTTGTTGCGAATCCTTTGGAGGCAATCACTGCCTTAAGTCTGGAACCCATGGACATCACCAAACGCTGGGTTTCCTCCTTCTTAATGCTTTGCCAGGCCTTTACAGCCGCAGCCTTCAGGTCTTGCTTGTTTGTGGGTCTTTCCGTCTTAAGTCTGGATTTGAGCAAGTGAAATGCATGCTTAATTGGGTTAAGATCTGGTGATTGACTTGGCCATTGCAGAATGCTCCACTTTTTTCCACTCATGAACTCCTGGGTAGCTTTGGCTGTATGCTTGGGGTCATTGTCCATCTGTACTATGAAGCGCCGTCCAATCAACTTTGCAGCATTTGGCTGAATCTGGGCTGAAAGTATATCCCGGTACACTTCAGAATTCATCCGGCTACTCTTGTCTGCTGTTATGTCATCAATAAACACAAGTGACCCAGTGCCATTGAAAGCCATGCATGCCCATGCCTTCACGTTGCCTCCACCATGTTTTACAAAGGATGTGGTGTGCCTTGGATCATGTGCCGTTCCCTTTCTTCTCCAAACTTTTTTCTTCCCATCATTCTGGTACAGGTTGATCTTTGTCTCATCTGTCCATAGAATACTTTTCCATAACTGAGCTGGCTTCTTGAGGTGTTTTTCAGCAAATTTAACTCTGGCCTGTCTATTTTTGGAATTGATGAATGGTTTGCATCTAGATGTGAACCCTTTGTATTTACTGTCATGGAGTCTTCTCTTTACTGTTGACTTAGAGACAGATACACCTACTTCACTGAGAGTGTTCTGGACTTCAGTTGATGTTGTGAACGGGTTCTTCTTCACCAAATAAAGTATGCGGCGATCATCCACCACTGTTGTCATCCGTGGACGCCCAGGCCTTTTAGAGTTCCCAAGCTCACCAGTCAATACCTTTTTTCTCAGAATGTACCCAACTGTTGATTTTGCTACTCCAAGCATGTCTGCCATCTCTCTGATGGATTTTTTCAGCCTCAGGATGTTCTGCTTCACCTCAATTGAGAGTTCCTTTGACCGCATGTTGTCTGGTCACAGCAAGAGCTTCCAAATGCAAAACCACACACCTGGAATCCACCCCTGACCTTTTAACTACTTCATTGATTACAGGTTAACGAGGGAGACGCCTTCAGAGTTAACTGCAGCCCTTAGAGTCCATTGTCCAATTACTTTTGGTCCCTTGAAAAAGAGGAGGCTATGCATTACAGAGCTATGATTCCTAAACCCTCTCTCCGATTTGGATGTGGAAACTCTCATATTGCAGCTGGGAGTGTGCACTTTCAGCCCATATTATATATATAATTGTATTTCTGAACATGTTTTTGTAAACAGCTAAAATGACAAAACTTGTGTCACTGTCATAATATTTCTGGCCCTAACTGTAGGTAACACTATAGCAAACAAATAGAGCGGGCAGTGTGCATGACTACGGCAGAGTAAGGCCAGACAGTTTCGGGATCTGGTCGCTGGGTAACGCTGACACGCGGAAGTTGTGAACTTCCGGTGTTTGCATTCCAAAGACCGGATACGGAACGTCACGTGCCATGGGAGCCAAAAAAAAATGGAAGTCATGTGCCGAAAGTGTGAGCAGCTGCAGCGGGAATGGGTGAGTATAAATAGATCCATACAGTTAATGAGAGCACGCCCTGATGACGAGGATTGAAAACTTGAAACGTGCGTAGGCAGTAGAGGGACCACTGTGAAGCACAGCAGAATACCCTAAAGTCAGACCCAAGGTAGACAAAACTGATTATCAGCAGCCTCTACTTATAATACTTAGAAAGCCCATATATGTGGGAATGGGAGACAAGATAGTAGAACCCCAGGAGTAAGATAAAGAGAGTAGCTGGTATAATATATTCTGAGTATAGCACAGAGACCTCAAGAAATGTAAGGGAGGAAAAATATCAAAACCCCCAGATATATTAGAACTCCTAGAGATATTGTGTATCTATAAAAAAAGGAGAGGTTAAATCTAATAAGGTATTGATTAAAATTTCATTCAAAAATTAAGAAGTTAAATTTGCTAATTGAAGTGTACAGATCACTCATTTACCAGGGATACTCCTATGAAGGATATCCTGTGGTAATTTTGATAAGTATCGTTGAGTAACCAGCATCACGAATACCGTACTATCTGTGCAATTAGCGAATAGTAACGAATACACTCGCTCATCACTAGTCTAAATCTCTTGCAAATTATTCCACTTTTTATAGCAAGAGGGAAGAAATGTTCTCAGCGGCACAGGTTCTGCTTACATATGATCATGCCCTGCCGAAAGTGATGCTCATTCCCCCAATAAACAATAATTTTACTCGTTTAACAGGTGCTTAGCTACTTGTAGGAAAGCTGGTTTACGGTAATTGTGTAGTAAAGTGAGAAAAGGGCTCTGGAAAACACATTACATGAAAAAGCAGCCAGCTAATCCGTGTTAGCAGATTTAGTGACTCCAAGCTTCGACTCCCTGATAGATGTAGGTAAACACTGGATTACCTTGTGATGTCCCTGAGAACATAAGGACATTAACACTCCGGGCAGGACTCAGCTATAGTCCCCAAAATAAAAATTTCCTCATAAAACCAGCATGCTGCAATTAGATACTGTAGTATACAGTAATCAAAATGAGAGAATAATGTATTATCACTTCATTTTATCAGACAGAATTTAATCTACATTGATGAACATTTGAAGGATTTTGTGTAAGGTGTACACCATGCCACTAGAACAGTGTTTTCCAAAATAACCAAAGTTTATCAATTTATAACCTTTATTTTACACAAAACATGATGATCATAATTAGAGAACAGCAATGACTGTAGCACAGAGAAAGTTTAAAGCTAAATTTTATGAAGGTTACTATAGTCACCAATCAGTAGACAGTGTACAGGCCTTTGCTTTGTACAGGCCTTTGCTCTGAATGACTTCAGCACATCTGTGGCTACAGGACATCACTAGTCTCTCACATTGCTCTGATATGATTTTGGTCCACACTTCTTCCAGTCTCTTCCACAGTTCTGTGACAGTTGTCAGTTTCTTGGCCATACGTTTGTCACCAAAGATTTTCCAGAGGCTTTCTATTGGGTTTGAGTCAGGACTCTGGGCGGCCATTTCATTGTTTCAAGGAACTGCTTTACCCATTTTGCTGTGTGACAGGGGGCATTGTCCTGCATGATAATTGCTGGCTGATTGAGTGCTGAACACAAGTAAAGAACCACGTGCTGTTGAATAATATTCTGATACACACTTGTATTCACTCTGCCATGTAGCTTCATGAGAGGTCCAACCCCTGCAGCAAATAACATTCCCCAAATCATGACACTTTGTCCACCTTTCACCAACTTCTTTACAAACTTTGGGTTCAGTCTTTCCCCAGTCTGTCGACAAACATAATGTTTCCCATCAGACCCAAATAAATTAAACTTGCCTTAATCACTAAAATGAACTGTATACCACTTCTACTCTGTCCATACAACATGCTCCTCACCAAAGGTTATTCTAGCCTTTTGATTCTTTCTGCTGATGAGAGGTTTGGTCATTGCAGAGTGGGCTTTTGGGCCAAATGTTCTTAAACGTCATGACACTGTATGACAGCACAGTTCCTTACCCTGTTTAGTGCTAAACTGGTGAGCTATTGCAGCTGCAGTATTTAAATGATTACCAATGGAGATTCTCCGCATTACACAGTCCTCTCTTCCATTTGTCCTTCAAGGGTGACTAGAGTTCTTGGGGGATGTGAAAGAGTTTGTGATGTTGTAATAATGCAATATTCTAGATATCACAGACTTGGAACGACCATCTTCTGTTGCTATGGCTGATAAGGTAACCCCTTTGTACGTCATCTGGACAACTGGCTGCTGGAGAGTTTCAGTCACTTTGGAACGGCGCACCATTTTTTCAAAGCAAGTGCAAGCTGGAAAGTTAGGCTGCCAGTAAAATAGGGTTTGTCAGATAATTATGGAAATTAGCACCACTTCCTAGATTAACATCAATAACTTGTAGGTATCTGAAAGTGTTCCCCAATTCTAATCAGTGTTCCTTTTTCATTTATCTCATTTACATTTTTAGTCTGTACCTTAGGACAGGGGTGGGGAACTCAGGCCCCAGGGACGAATGCGGCCCTCGATGACTTTAGCGGCCCCTGGGCAGATTCCTGGGGACCACAGTGCTCAGGCTGGCAGACGCGTTTTGCCAACTGTCTGCTCTTTAAATCTAGCTCTCCAGTGATCTCTATGCCCCAACCTCGGCCTACCCAGTAAGGTATATGCTCCCAGCCTCTCCTGTGATGTCTAGGACTCTAACAAACCTTGAAAAGCAGTTAAGAAGCAACATGACTAATATCACCCATGCCAAAGTGAAGCAGCTCCAGCCACCACAGAAGGGATGAGTTGATTGTTTAACCAAATATAGCAGGTAATTTTCAAGTTGATAATTTTGTACAGCCCCCGAAGGATTGTAGAAATTTCCAAACGGCCCTCTGCAGAAAAATGGTTCCCTGCCCCTGGTTTAGGATATATTCAATGTATGAAATAAGCTTAAAATACTGCTAACTTACTCATGTTAGGATATTTTCATAGAACACAATGACCTTAACATTAAGGAAATTGTGTGTTCTCCAATAGTGATTGCCAGTGTATGTGCTCTACCTGTGAAAATCACAGGTTGTGCATGATTCTCAGATGCCTGAATGAGGCCTTAATGCAGATATATTCATCAAGAGCTTGCCATGTAACATCTAGATGATTTTTCATGAAGAATGTATTTGTGTGATCTTAAAATCTGCACCACAGGTCATTTTCTAAGCAGAAATTTCCAGCATACTATAGACGAGTCTCATATACTTAGCTACTACTGTATTACACTGCATATCTTCTGGTGACCAAAAAGGCAACATGTCAAGGACCTTTTGAGCTTCTTTCTATCGCCCTCAGGATTCAACATGTAGCTGTCTTGAAAAGACCAGCAGGGAGTCAGATGATGCCCTTGTCAAGTGTTTCACACGTTTATAGTAGGGTCTCTTTATCTGATGTCGCTGAGCAGCCTCCTCGACGGTTCATGTATACAAGCAAATAATAGTTTAAGTGATGAATGATGTGAACACAACTCCTGATCAGCAAACAGTGTCAGCCAAGCATTTATAGAGGACAAGAATCAGGAATGAAACGATGATGGGCCATTACCATTAGTCTGTGTACACACGAGTCTTTTGAGTGCAGATTTGTCACAAATCCTGAAGAGAATCCTGATGGCAGCAAAGTCAGTGAGATTCCTGAAGTCTCAAACACACCAGGGTATTTTCTACTTGCAGATTTGGTGCAGAAATAATTCTACAGCATGTCAATAACCCATTCTAATAAATGATTATGGTCTTGCAGCCATCGGACGTGAACGCCAAGCATCGCGGGACACTCAGAGGAGAGGTGAGCATTTTTTTGTTAGTTTTAACACATTGCTTTCTTTCGCTTTTGCAATGATGTAGATACACTGTGAAAAGTGAAAGTACAGCCCCAACACCACTTGCCTGCTCCTCCCAGCTCTTTCTGTCAGTCCGGATCCGGACACAGAAATGGCATCCGGAGTTAAAAATCCAGTCCTGTCCGTTCCTGTGAACCAAGCCTCACTCTAGATTCACATGCAGGTTTCCATGGAAGCGCTGTTATTTGTGGCTTTTTTTTGTTTGTTTGTTCCAGGCTGCAGCATAATCTGGGCATTATTTTAATTTTTAAAATCACATGACAAATCTAACAATTAGGCCCCTTTCACATAGGCGGGTTTGCCCGGATCTGGCAGATCCGGACAAAAAAAAACGTATCTGCCGCCTAACGGCCGCACTTGCAGCAGGCCCCCATGCATTGTTTATGGGGCTCGCAGTAAGGTGTGGCAAATGCGGTTGTAGCCGCGAAAATCAAAACGCAGTCAGCAGCATTTTTTTTTGCAGCCGCAATCTCACCTGCCGCACCTTATCGCAAGCCCCATAGAAAATGCATGAAGGCTTACCGCAAGTGCGGCCGTTAGGTGCAGATGCGGTAAATCTGCCGCTTCTGTAGCATTTTGGCGAAAACGCCAGTGTGAAAGGGGCCTTAGGGCCCTTTCACATCAGCGTTTTTTTTCAAATCGCGGCAGATGTGGTGAAAAAACCGCATCTGCCGCGATTACCGCATACCGGCTGCGGTAAACGCCATACAATGTATAGGCGAACTTGCGGCAGGTGCGGTCTTGGCACTTGCGGCAGGTGCGGCCGCGGAAAAAAAATGCTGTCAGCTGCGGTATTTTTCGCGGCCGCACCTGCCGCAAGTGCCAAAACCGCACTTGCCGCAAGTTCGCCTATACCTTGTATGGCGTTTACCGCAATCGCGCCGCTACTGCGCCGCAAGTGCAGCCGGTATGTGGTAATCGCAGCAGATGCGTTTTTTTCACCGCATCTGCCGCGATTTGAAAAAAAAACGCTGATGTGAAAGGGCCCTTTAGACATGCACAAAACAGGCCAGAAACTTACAACATGTTTGACACAACAGCATGGTGAACAAACTGAAAAAACATTATGTGACCAGGATAACAGGGGCCGATAATTATTTCTGACAGTGGCATAAACAATCATCACTTAAGCAACAAGGCAAGTTTACATCTTCTGATAATCTTGAATGTGCAAAATCATGTGAGATTGAAAGAGGTAAACAAGGAGGTAACTGGCTCCCAATCACTAGCAGATCTGCTCAGTGCTGATAAGGCGAGAGGCACTTGTGAGATGTTTGTCTTGCAGATCTCTGTCCTCACACTTGTCAAACCCAATTTCCACAGTTCCTTGAAAATACCGGCACTCACACAACTTCTCATTCTCAGTTATTTTCATTTAGTTCCACACATGAGAAAAAAAATTCTGATATATAGAACTAAACGGAAGTGAACTACTAGAAAGAAGCAGAGCTTTAGGAGTGCCGCATGTTAAAGGATCTGTCAACTGACGACAGACTGATCACACTCATGACCTTCCCTCCTGGCACAAGGGGCAGCAGGGGGAAAAGCGCCAGGGGGGACGGCGCCGGCAGGGGAGGGGGCGGGGGAAGAGCGCCAGGGGGGACGGCGCATTGCAGGGGGGGGGGGGGTGGGGAGAGCGCCCAGGGGGGACGGCACCAACAGGGGGGGGGGGAGGGAAGCGCGCCAGGGGGGACGGCCAGCAGGGGGGGGGGAGCGGGGGGGGGAGGAGCAAGGGGGGGAAGCGCGCCAGGGGGGACGGCGCCAGCAAGGGGGGGGGGGGGGGGGGGGGGGGGGGAAGCGCGCCAGGGGGGACGGCGCCAGCAGGGGGGGGGGGGGGGGGAAGCGCACCAGGGGGGACGGCGCCAGCAGGGGGAAGAGTGCCCCCTATATGTTTTCTTCTGGATCTGATACAGGTGTCAGTTCACCAGTCTATGGGTAGTGGGGGGTGCCGAGGGAGCAGGACACTTCTGGGCATTTTTGGGAAGTTTATTTAGGTAGTTGAATAAAACCAGAACGTGTCCCCCCACACCCGCACTCACAGGACCTCACCGGGTTATGAAGAAATGAAAACTACTCTGGGATCGCAGTGATATTAGGGAGGTTTGTTTTCATTCTACTTGGGGTTCCCCCATTTTCAGCACAATCCAGGATAATGAGGCGCTGAACAGCACACATCAGCCTGAAGAGAGAAACAAAACAAACCTGTGACTACTGGAAGAAAAGAAGATTCAGGAAGAGTGAAAATCATGCCGGATCATCAGGGGTTAACTCCCGGAGTGTCCGGTGCTGATGGCCCAGCTCCCCGTCCCCCCTAATCCGGCACTTCCGCACTCACCGAAGCCCAGGAAACACATCAGCATCAGCACCACGATACGGTGAGCGAATCTGCTGGGGTCACAGATGGCGGCCATGTGCGGCCGGGGCTCCCTGCTGGAGGCACCCCCATCGCTCCCGGGCAGCAGAGCCTCCTGCTCGTCCTCCAGCGCCATGATCCTCAACTCTAATCACGTGATCACGCGGTCATGTGACGACACCCCACGTGACTACACGTAAGGCTGCGTGTAGTACGACGTAAAGGGCGGCGCTGCGTGATCGTCCTGCAGGAGCCTCGTGCATTGGTTGAGTCTAGAGAATACAGGCTCCTTGCAGGTCCTGACTGCAGCCCATACAGTCTAGCACCTTCATTACTGAAGATGCTAGAGAATACAGGCTCCTTCAGGTGTGACGTCTTGCAGGTGTGACGTCATTAGAAGAGGCGGGCCTCCTCATTTCAGGGGCATAGACTGTATGGGCTGCAGTCAGGACCTGCAAGCAGCCTGTATTCTCTAGACTCAACCTTCTGGGGAGTCACGGGGTGGTAGACCCGGGCCTGTACCCTGGTTCACTTCTGGGGAGTCACAGGGGTGGAGACCCGGCTCTGTGACCCTGGGTTCACTTCTGGGGAGTCACAGGGGTGGAGACCGCCTCCGTGACCCTGAGTTCACTTTTAGGGATTTCTGGCTTGGTAGGGAAGTTGGATGATAGGCTAGTTATCATGGTGCACCTTTGGTATGTGGCTATTAGTGGCCACCGCTGCTGCAGAACTCTGGGGTTGATGGACAAGCAGCTGGGATGGAGCAGTCCCACGGCCGGAGCAGATCCCTGGGCAGTGGATTGTAAGGGTGTAGGTGCAGGAGGCGGGCGAAAGCACGGCAGACTCGCGATTTGTGGTTCTCAGTCCTTTTAATGGTGCATGTATTCACAGGTGCTGAATACTGAGTCCGTGCACCTGGGCACTCTGGGTTGTCATCCGGCAAGTTCTGAGGCTCCTGCTGCGCTTGGTTGGGACCCTGCGTTGCTTAACTGAGTGCTGGCCCTCTCTCTGATGCCGGTATGGCAGGCAACCGAGCCTTCTCTAGCCCACGTCTCAGCACTTTCCTGGGGCTCTTATTTAGCTTTGCTCCGGCACAGAGTGGCACTTCTGGTATGACTGCCAGGTGTGTAGGCCCTGCACAGCCCTTTTGGACTCTGGTTTCCTTCCTGGCACTGTTCCTCAGGGTTGAGCAGGCACCACTCCGCTCCCTAGGCTCTCTTCCTCGACCCTGCCTTGGGTCCTTTACCTAGGCTTGGCTATTGGACGAGCTTAGCACAGATACCAGTCCACGAATGTCTTCCTAGTCCTCCTAGGACTAACTAACTAGCTCCGCCCGACCAATTTAGAAGTTCACCCTGAACCTGGGTCTTGTCTCCGCTTCTGGTGGAGGCAGAAAGGTGTTGTGTGGGTTAGCCATGTGAGTCCCCTTGTTGTCTAAGTGTGACACATCACACGGGCGATAATGATACGTGGCACTTGGACCCGGGGATGCCACATTCCCCCTTAGTGGAATACAGTACTCCGGTAGTGCGATAACCTTTTTGGTAAGGAAACATAAACAATTATTAACAAGGGTAAACAGCACTTAATGTGTACAAAGTCTCAAAAATTACAAAAACAGTCGCTTTGGTGATTAGTCCTTCCACCATTGGCTGAAAATTTACTAAGTCTTTACCACAACCAGTCCAGTGGTATAATGGTCCATTTTTAAAGAAAGTTAAAGAATATTTAAGAGTTCATACAGTAAAGTCTCTGTAGGTGCATACACTTGGTGGTTGCATGGTTACGTATTTACATCTTAAGGTACCTTTACACGCCGCTACAACAGGGTGGAAACAACCGGGTTGATGAGACAAATGTATCTTGCACCACCAAATCAACCCTCTGTAGCGGTGTGTAAACTAGGTTGTTTCCACCCGTCACTTGCGGCACCTGTTTCAGAGCAGTGCTCTAAAACAGGTTGATTTCAACCCGGTGGTAGCGGCGTCTAAATAAGGTAGGGTAAGGTTTTTTTAGTGAACTCCCTGGGGCGTGACACAGCCTCCGTGAAACCACCCCCCTTCAGCGATCATTGGTGGACGCGCCTGCGTTACGATTGGTTGTCGCTGCATAGGGCGGCATATTTAAGGAGCTGACCAGTCCACTACACAATTGCAATAGCGTCATGTATTAGGCAGCCTTCCTGCGCTGGCTGGCCAATCATGATGCTATAGCATTGTCCAATCATCGTACGAGGTCTCGTAATCCACAACTCTGGCACGCCTTGTGTTGTCCCTGCTGCACCAGGTCCTCCCATATTACCCTCTGTAGTGGCGTGTAAATAAGGTAAGGTGCTCTGCAGAAGGTAACTTGAGGCACCCGGCGGTGCCTCCAGAGATAGATTCAACCTTCTGTAGAGCACCTTGTAGCGGCATGTAAAGGCGGTGCGGGTACCGTTTGTAACCGTTGGTGCGTGCTCGTGCACGTGAAGCACTCGGTTGTTTCCACCATGCTGTAGCGGCGTGTAAAGGTACCCTTACATTTAACCCATTGAACTGCATTCTAATCCCTATAATGTGCTGGGATCTGACCTTCTACATACTACGGGTTGATCTACGCAGTACAGGTAATTCTGATGGTTGTGCTGATTACTAGTGTTTGCTATTGATGTTGAGCATGCACTACCACTGTCTACGTGTGGATCTATGTAGCACTGGTATGCTAGAGTGTATTTTTGGTCTTACCATGGGACTGACAAGTTCTCTGTTAGCAGGGGGTTGCTCCTCTGGTTCTTCCACAGGTACCCGTCTGGTATCTTAGCTTGTGGTGCTGCTTGTCTTACTGGTTCTGGTACGACTGGTTGAGGGAACGCTAACATGGGAACGATGACTGCTCCATTGTACTGGGTCCAGATCTTGGGAAAGTCTCCTAGAAGTCTATGGATTACTTCGACTTCTTGAGGTTTTACTGGTACTGGACCTTCTAGAATCCTCTCTGGGACTTCAATGTTTCAGGACATATTTTGAGATGGTCCCTTGACACTGCTGTCTATGTTTTTCCTTCGTCTTTACTTACTAAGCACACCTTGGTATTGTCAAAGTTGGATGGTAACACGGTGTATGGCACTGCTTCCCACTGATCATCCAGTTTGTTGATACATCTCTTTCTCTTAAGAACTTGTTCACCTGGTTTCAAAGGGGTTGCAGGATAAACCCTTCTCAACACACTCTTCTACTTTGCGATACTTCTTTTGACGTTCTGTATCCCAATTGGTTTCTGGCGCATCTACATCTGGTTTCACAATTCCCATATCCAGTCTATAGGTAGCTTACCAGGTCTTGCTCTCATCAGGTAGGCTGGAGTACAGTTGGTAGAACTCACAGGAATATGGTTATATAAGTCCACTAGATATGACAACTTCTCTGGCCACATGTTCCTTTCTTCTACTGGCAAGGCTTTCAGCTGGTCTATGACTACCTGTTCATCTTCTCACACATGCCATTTGTTTGTGGATGGTACAGTGTTATTCTAATTTTCTTACACCCGTATAGATTGCAAAATTCCTGGAACACCTCTGCTTCAAACGCTGGACCTTGATGTGTAAGGACCTGTTCTGGGTACCCATGTGGTCTGCAAAAGTAGGCTTGAAATGCTCTAGCCGCTGTTCTGGCTGTTAGGTCTTTCACAGTAGTACCACCAGGAAGTGAGAGTAGTGGTCTACTATGCTGAGGGCATAGACATAGCCTGATCTGTCGGGGTCAGCTTCATGTGATCCAAGACTACAAGTTTAAGAGGTTCACACCAGAATTAGGCTTTACAGAAGATGATACTCTTGTCTTATAATCATCCCTCTAATCCATGGAAGTAAATGCTCACCCACATTAGAATATATCAGAAAAAATAAGGTGATATTATGCAGTAAAAAGTAAATTTTTATTGAAAATATTAAAATAGTACATACAAAAAATTATATATTACTATTAAGGTTTGAATAGGAGTACAAACATATCAACAAATACAAAACAACAAAATATTATGAAAAATGTGTAATAAGTATATATTAATTCTGCAGAAAAAAACACCCTATACGTTAAAAAGTGATCTTCCCAAGTAGTCCTATAAACAAGTCTCAATAAAAAAATAAAATAAAATAAAATAAAAATAATAAATACAAGTGTAAGGAACAGCAAAACTTGCAATAGTTACCCATCTCTCACATAGGAGGCTATTAAGCACTAAAAGATGTGAAAAAAGTAACCCAACAGTGAAGATCAAAGTAGGGGGTGATTACCTGGTGTATATACAGACTCTGCTGCACTCTACATGCACGTTTCGGCTTGCGCCTTCATCCAGGAGTGAATACAGCTCCCAACATCCACCATTTTATAGTGTGTAGTGACCAATCCCCAAATCAACCATGCAGCACCTGACCCGCACACAGCGGAGCATCATCGATATTCATTATTGTGTAAACACAGACAGAAAACGTCTGGTATCATGGCCGCCCCCATAAGGCATCATCCGTTACTACGGTGACCAAGGACGGCGCATGCGCGAGGTCCTGTGCCTAGATCTGATCATCCCGCCGCGTCATCGCGGGCGCCGTGGATACGAGGACCAAACATCCGCCCATTGGGCGGAAGTCGTCATCACAGTCCCGGCGCCCGCGGTGATTGACGCGCGGACGATCCTATCAGACGGCGCCACCCCCGCGCATGCGCACCAGGTCACTCGGAGGACTTAGTGCATTTTAAAACGCTGAACTGGCTGCAAAGATCTGGCGCTGCATAGGAGACAAGGGGAAAGCGGAAAAAAATCCCAGATGGTTATTCATTGGATTCCTACATAAACTAAATGTGATCAAAATTGTAAATAGTGTATAATAATATTAATCAAAGTGATAATGTGCTAAACCTATATAAATTTATATAAATAGAGATTACATTATATACTAATAGAATCATCATACAGAGAGGTATTTACAGGGTACCATGTATCAATATAAGGGTTATTAGAGCAAATAATATCTATTTTTTAGAAAAATATAACAAGATTAATACAGAGGAGTAAATACAGGGAAATAATATTATTCCATATTCGCACGTCATATTCTTGTAATCGGACAACAGGTTTCGCATTTCCTCTTATGACATCGTATAAGGAACCCATTCTTCTCAGGAAACATTATCGGATTGTAAGAACATCAAGGATATATAAAGAACTAAAAAAGAATAAAATATAAACCATAAAAATCACACACAAAGTGAAATTTTATACAGTAAAATAGACACCAAATTAGACTAATAAACTAAAATACGATAAAATTAATTAAAAACATATTCAGAGTTCAGATCAGGGGAATTTATCAGAGGAATGGGACAAAACTGATATTTTCATTAAGCCCTCTAGGTTGAATTGTGTTTAGCACCCAGATCCATTTTGTCTCGCGTTGTGCAAGAAGCTGACTTACATTGCCCCCACGCACCCCAAGCACTATCTTGTCGATCCCTCTTACTCTAAAACCGGATGGATCGCAATTAGGAAATAATTTAAAATGTTTAGGGATTGTCCGGAGTGACTCAATTTCTTCCTCCTTCTCCGCTTTTTCTGCTGCAAGGATGTTTAAAACATGTTCCCGTACTCTCACCTTCATAGATCTTGTTGTGAGGCCTACATAGATTTTGGAGCATGGGCATGTCGCATAGTACACAACAGCTTTTGTGGAGCAATCGATCTGTTGGGTTATTTTGAATTGCCTTGAACCATCCGATGATAGAAAGTGAGAGGCTCTCTCTATGTTCGGACAGGCAATACAATTTCCGCAAGGTTTACAACCCCATTGACCACCACGACGATTCCCAAATGGTAAGAAGCTCTGGTCGCTCTTATCGTAGTGGCTCCGTACAAGGATGTCCCTTATATTCCTAGTTCTCCGTGCCACAACCGTAGGTCTTGGATTAAGGTATTATTGTAAAATTGGGTCAGTCATCAGGAGGGGCCAAAATTTGGTCAAGCGGTCTCATATTTTTTCCCAGTTAGGTGGCCGTCACACGTTACAATATCGTGAGCGATATTGTAAGCGATCACGTGCACGCGCGATCGCTAACAATATCGTTCACATCGCTGGTGAGCTGTCACACAGACAGACTCACCAGCGATGTGGACCAGCGAGATCGCTGGTAACTATGGTACACATCGGGTTACTAGGCGCCGCGCGGCGCTTAGTAACCCGACGTTTACCATAGATACCATCTCCCAGCATAGGCTCTGCCGCTGGGAGATCGTTCATCGTGGTGTCACACACCACGATGAAGCAGATTGTTAAATCGTTCATCGCTTGATATGAGCTCCGGCTCTCATATCTGCGATGTCACGATCAAGCGATTTTACATTGTAAAATCGCTTGATCGCACGTAGCGATGCACAAACGATATCGCTTAAGCGATCAAAAAGCAGATCGCTTAAACAATATCGTGCATTAAATTGTAGCGTGTGACGGCCGCCTTAGAATGATATTGCGTAATCATTCTCACTTTTTGATCACCACGCGTTTCTTTATTTGAATATAGCAGATCTTGTCTCTTACTATTCCTCGCTCTGTTGTATGCCTTTTTCAAAGATCTCCTGCTGTAGCCTCTGTCTAAAAATCTGGATTTCAATTCCTCTGCTCGCTTCTCGAAATCCTCATTAGAGGAACAAATTCTTCTAATGCGGAGAAATTGGCTAGTTGGAATGGAGTTTACCACGTGAGCAGGATGTGCTGACGAGGCTTGCAGAACAGAATTCGTCGCCGTACTTTTACGGAATAAATCCGTCTGGAGTACTCCTGTGGAATCCCTCTTCACCATGACATCTAAGAATTCAATCGCATCCCTACTGGATTTATAGGTCAGATGAATGTTCTTCTCATTTGTATTGAGGTGCTTAAAAAAGTCCTCTAATTCCTCCGAACTACCTTGCCAGATCAGGAATACATCGTCGATGTACCGTGTCCAAAAAAGGACACGGTCCATCGACTGTGACTGATCTGACATGAAGAGGTCCCTCTCCCACAGCCCCAGGAACAGATTAGCATATGAGGGGGCAAAGGCCGCCCCCATTGCTGTCCCCTGGAGCTGTAGGTAGAGGGACCCCCCAAAGAAAAAGAAATTATGTTTCAAAGCGAAATCCAGTAGTTCAAGGATAAAGTCCCTTTCCTCCTTTGGTCGTGATGTCATAGAAAGGAAGTACTCCACTGCTTTTAGCCCATGCTGGTGACGGATACTAATATATAAGGCTTCAATATCACATGTCACCAGTAGCGAGCCGTCACCGAGGTGCACCGAGTCGATCTTCTCCAGAAAACTCCCCGTATCTTTAATGTATGACGGCAGTTCCTCCACCAGAGGCTTCAGCATATGATCTATGTATTTACTTGCCTTTTCAAGGTAATTCCCTACCCCTGAAACAATTGGCCTCCCAGGTGGATGTTCTTTACCCTTGTGTATTTTGGGCAGGAGATATAGAGTTGGAATTTTTGGTTCCTTCACCCATAGGGCATCTAGCAGTTGTTTCGTGGCCACTCCATTTCCCACTGCTGTCTCCAAGATTTTCTTATATTCAAGGGAGAAGGAATTCAGAGGATTGTATGTTAATTTTTGGTAACACGATTTATCCCTCAACTGTCTATACGCCTCTTTCTCATAGAGATCACACGGCCAAATTACAACATTCCCATCCTTGTCCGCAGGCTTAACCTGTATATCTTTCAGATTCTTTATTCTGCCCAGGGCTTCCCGTTCAGCCCTCGGGAGTTGTCCGCATAGATCCCCATGGGGATCCTTGAAAACTCCTCAGTTACCAACCTTACAAATAGTTCAATATTGGGGCATGCGGACAAAGGTGGGAAGTGCGTTGACCGTGTGCGTATACAGTTGGGAACCTTTCCCACAGTTGACTGACCGTGCTCCAAAGCTAAATCTCCAAAATTCCCATGGTCTCACCTTCAGAGGGGGGATCAGACTCCTGTTTTCCTTTATGGAACCATCTCTTAACATCAGAGTCCTAGCAAATATATGCAAGTCTTTTACTGCAGAAAAAACATCAAAACGTGAGCTAGGTGAAAAGGAAAAACCTCTAGATAGTACTGCCAATTCAACATCTGAAAATACATGATTAGAAAGGTTGATTACCCTTGATGTCTCTGGGAAAACTGCTGGTCTTTTACTCCCAGAATGTTGATAGTTCCCCTTATGTTTATTTCTAAATCGGGTCATCATTGGTGAAAAGCCTGCTCCGGACAATCCGCCAGATGATGCATGTGAGGACACGGATTCTGACCGCTGATTATCTCTTTGTATGGTATTTCTTCGCCATCATATAAACTCTATGCTGTTCATAGTCGCCAAGATCCCTAGTCAGCTTCTTAGAGTGGGTCTCCCTTATGGTTTTCTCCCATTCCTCTGAATTCTTAGTCATGAGAGAGTCAAATGCCAGAATCTCCTCTGTAGTGGAGACCTGTTTCAATTTCTCATACGTACTATCTAATTCTTTTTCTAGACTCTCCAATGATGTTTGATTGTAATTTGCTAATAGTTCCATCATTTTAAGTGAACTATTAGTACAGACCTCCTCCCATTTTGTAATAAAATTAAGATCTTCTACAGGAAATGATGGAAAAACCTGAATACGAAGCCCTCTAGGGACCATTTTTTTCGTTACATAGTTCACCAAAAACGCTTTATTCCACCATATTTTGGTGCGTCGGTGTAACAAGCGTTTAGTGGAGGTCTGTAGTTACACCAGGTAATCACCCCCTACTTTGATCTTCACTGTTGGGTTACTTTTTTCACATCTTTTAGTGCTTAATAGCCTCCTATGTGAGAGATAGGTAACTATTGCAAGTTTTGCTGTTCCTTACACTTGTATTTATGGTTTTTTTTTGAGACTTGTTTATAGGACTACTTGGGAAGATCACTTTTTAACGTATAGGGTGTTTTTTCTGCAGAATTAATATATATTTATTACACATTTTTCATAATATTTTGTTGTTTTGTATTTGTTGATATGTTTGTACTCCTATTCAAACCTTAATAGTAATATGTAATTTTTTGTATGTACTATTTCAATATTTTCAATAAAAACTAACTTTTTACTGCATAATATCACCTTATTTTTTCTGATATAAGTTTAAGAGGTTGTTTAGTAACAATGGGCTGGAGTGGGGTTTTCTGACTGTCTTTACTTTTCCTTCTCAGGTTGCACGCGGTCCACAGTTTCTACACCAATTCTCATTGGATTTCCTCATGCCAGCCCAGTGAAATCTCTCTCTCAGCAGAACCTCTAATTTCTTCCACCCAAAGTGCCCTGCGCCATCATGGTAGGCTTCTAAGACCATCTGAACATCCCTTTTTGTCACGATAATCTGCCAGACAAGTTCTTGGGTTTTTGGGTTTGTATACTATCTACACAATTTTCCTCCATGCATGCAGTTTACTTTGCTCCTTCCACAGGTGTTGAGCCTCTGGTGGGGCATCTGGACCAGGGTATGAACCCTCCTACAGCTCACCGAATAACAGATATAAGTAATCCTAATATATTCAAATTTTCAGCAAAGGTATTACTTCTAAAATATAACTTTTAATGGTTTCTTCTAAAAATGATGGGAACGATCAGTCCCAACTTATACAGTCGAGCATTAGGTACAAGCAGAAGGGGAAAGGGGAAAACAAGACCCTGTTCCTTCCCTGGCTTGCCCTGCCTGTCAACGGAGTATTCAGCACGTAAGAACCCCCTAAAAGATGTCCCCGTTCCCGACAGCTAACCCTGCTGTCCCTTATGGTGATTAGGAGTGGGTCATATCAATCTTTCTGGACTCCCCCGTTAATCAATATACTTAGTGGGTCCATGAAAACATGCTTAAAGGGTTAATTCCAGCAAGTCCAGGTCCATCCCTTAGACTCAGTGGCGATGAAAAATACCACTTTAGGAATTCTCCACCCAAAAATGTTGACCTTAACTGATTTAGGGAGAGGGGCTACAATTTGTATCCTAGCTCCAGGCCATCCATCTGTTTAGGAATTGATTGAATTTATTGTATGGTGAACAACTGTATGGGTAGAGGTGGGGATATATGTGGTGATACTACATGTACCAGGTGGAGAGGGGTATCCTTATACATTACCCGGGACCCAGTGACCCACCACAGCACAAAACTCCTCCCCACGGGAATTTATAGGATTTATAGGAAATATCACCCTATTTTTGGGTGGAGAATTCCTAAAGTGGTATTTTTCATCGCCACTGAGTCTAAGGGATGGACCTGGACTTGCTGGGATTTACCCTTTAAGCATGTTTTCATGAACCCACTAAGTATATTGATTAACGGGGGAGCCCAGAAAGATTGATATGACCCACTCCTAATCACCATAAGGGACAGCAGGGTTAGCCGTCGTGGAACGGGGACACCTTTCAGGGGGTTCTTACGTGTTGAAAACTCCGTTGACAGGCAGGGCAAGCCAAGGAAGGAACAGGATCATTGTTTCCCCCTTTCCCATTCTGCTTGTACCTAATGCTCGACTGTATAAGTTGGGACTGATCGTTCCCATGATTTTTAGAAGAAACCATTAAAAGTTATCAGCCCTCCTATGTCAGTAGCTCCTTGACCAGGTGTACAGCTGGATCACCCTCTTGCGTTTCAGCCCATCCATGTGGGGTAATGGGTTCAACGTGGCTTCTTGACGTTTGTTATGCATACGACTCTTACATTGTGTCACATGAGGGCGGTGAACGGCCAGTAGCTCTATTTCTTCTAGGTCCTCCAGTTCCTCCTCCACGTCCTGCAAGTGAGGCATCCTATACAGGGCATCAGCGTTGGCATTCTTGCAACCTGCCCAGTATTTGATAATAAAGTTATAATTAGATAGTCGGGCCATCCATCGCTGTTCTAGTGCACCTAGCTTTGCAGAGTCCAAGTGAGTTAGCGGGTTGTTATCCGTAAAGATGGTAAACTTCGTGGCAGCCAGGTAATGCCTAAACCGTTCTGTGACTGCCCAGACGATGGCCAGGAACTCTAATGTGAATGAACTGTAGTTCACTGGATTTCTCTCTGTAGGACGGAGATTCCAGCTTGCAAAGGCTATCTGACACGTTGTGGAGGCCAGGGTAGCAAGGAGCGGGATGTAGGATATCAGGGGAGCCTATTCTGGCCCTAATACTAGGGTCCCTGGCTCGCCCTGATCTCAAAGGTATCTCTGAAGGTGAGGAGGTTCAAGCCACCGACGTAAATCCCTGACTCTTAAGCCCTAGGCATAAGCCCCTACCTCCACCTACGGACAAGGAATCCAGCAACTTCCAATGGAGAATATTACAGTAGCTCAGGATCAGCTTCTGCTCACGACAGGTCACAGTCCAGAAGTTAACTGAATCAGTGACAACAGGTGGATGTGAGCTGATCCATTTAAGGCCGAGGGGTGGGGAGCAACCAACCCAGACACGTCTCTCAGCATACCTAAGCATTCACACACACACATCTGCTACTACATGCTCCGCTCATTAGCCTCATCTACTCCCAGTGGGCTCCACAGTCTCACACCAACTTTATGCAGAAACTCCGGAGATCTATACACTCTGTGAATGGTATACAGCTGTGACAGCCGACCCGGCTCACTAAGAGACAATTTTAGAACATAGTCAAGAACCGACTCCCATACTTCATCGTCCAGCACCCGCAACTCCTCCTCTCTTTTGTCCCAGACACAAAGAGGATGCCGCAACAAGAAAGTATGAAGCAGATCTCTATAAATGCTAGAGATAACCCCCCCCTCGTGGTCCCCTCCATATATATATAATCCAAAACAATATCTTTCTGCACTCTTAGACCACTTTCCCGTCTCTGCCTCTGGAATGCGTGTTGAATTCTTATATACCGAAATCGGTCCGCATCCGGTATCTCAAATTCTTCCTGGAGTGATTCAAACGTTCTTAGGTTTTGATTCTCAAGCAACTGTACCACATACCGAATCCCTGTGGTATACCAGGCCTTCTGTACCCCCAATTTATAGCACTCACACAGTTTTTCATTCATCCATATGATAGAGTGTATAGTCAGTCCAGAGACTTCCCTAAGCTTTTTCACCTTAGCCCATGTTCTTTGTGGGGGAGGGGGGTGTCGCTGCCGCCGGCACAGAGCACGGTGACAGCATTGCATTGCACCCTGCATGTGCCCCAGCGACTGAGAGCAATCGCCGCTGACAGGAAGGTGCCACTGGGAGCTCTACGGAACCCGGAAGTGCGGGTTCCGTACAGCTCTGATCCTTCCTGTCCCAAGTTGCTGCTGCTGCGGGGGTAGCGGCAGTGCTGGGGGCTCCTCCACCCAGCCGGCCCTCTGGACTGGAAGAATGGGAGAGCAGCAAGCGGGCACTGATGGCTGGAGGATCATGTGGCTGGCGGCGGGGCTCCTGCTGCTGCTGGCTGGGACTGGTGCCTGCACATCACTGTGCTCAGAGGGAGCCCGGCCAATGTCAGCAACCAGCGGTAAGACAAAATTCTATTTAGAGACACCTCTACCTTAAATGAGCTCAACATGTATAAGAACCTCACCCCATAACAGTCCCGGGCTGATGGACGGGTGACCTCATTATACAGGGTGGGCCATTTATATGGATGCACCTAAATAAAATAGGAATGGTTGGTGATATCAACTTCCTGTTTGTGGCACATTAGTATATGGGAGGGGGAAAGCTTTTCCAGATAGGTGGTGACCATGGCGGCCATTTTGAAGTCGGCCATTTTGGTTCCAATTTTATTTTTTTCAATGGGAAGAGGGTCATGTGACACATCAAACTAGGGCTGGGCGATTTTGGAAAAAATCAAAATCTCGATTTTATTTAAACCTATGGACGATTTTCGATTTAAATCTCGATTTTTTTTCGTTTTTTTTTTTTTGCTTTTCTTTGAGGAATAAAGAGAAAAAACTAAGAGGTACCGTATATACTCGTGTATAAGCCGACCCCCCTACTTTTGCCCCCAAAACCTGGGAAAACCTATTGACTCGTGTATAAGCCGAGGGTGGACCCCAGCACAGGTATACAGCCCCCAGCAGTGTGGTATACAGCAGCCTCCCCAGTTTTATATACAGGCCCCAGCAGTGTTACAGCAGCAGCCCCAGTGGTATATACAGCAGCAGCCCAGTGGTGTATACAGCAGCAGCCCCAGTGGTATATACAGCAGCAGCCCCAGTGGTGTATACAGCAGCAGCCCCAGTGGTATATACAGCAGCAGCCCCAGTGGTGTATAAAGCAGCAGCCCCAGTGGTGTATACAGCAGCAGCCCCAGTGGTGTACAGTGTTGGCCAAAAGATTGACACCCCTGCAATTCTGTCAGATAATACTCATTTTCCTGAAATGATTGAATCACAAATTCTTGGTATTATTTCTTCATTTATTTGCCCTTCAATGAAAAAACACATAAGAGAATGAAGCAAAAAGCAAAACATTGATCATTTCACACAAAACTCCAAAAATGGGCCAGACAAAAGTATTGGCAACCCTCGCCTAATACTTGGTTTGCACAACCTATTAGCCAAAATAACTGCATCAACGCTTCCGGTAACCATCAATGATTTCTACAAGCACTGCTGGAATTTAGACATTCTTCTTTGGCAAACTGCTCAGTCCTGATATTTGAGGTCCTTCTCCAAACTGCATTTTTAGATCTCTCACAGGTGTTCTATGGGATTCAGATCTGGACTCATTGTGGCCACCTTAGAAGGTCTCCAGTGCTTTCTCTCAAACCATTTTCTAGTGCTTTTTGAAGTGTGTTTTGGGTCATTGTCCTGCTGGAAGACCCGTGACCTCTGAGGGAGACCCAGCTTTCTCACACTGGGCCCTACATTATGCTACAAAATTTGTTGGTAGTCTTCAGACTTCATAATGCCATGCACACGGTCAAGCAGTCCAGTGCCAGAGGCAGCAAAGCAACCCTAAAACATCAGGGAACCTCCGCCATGTTTGACTGTAGGACCGTGTTCTTTTCTTTGAATGCCTCTTTTTTTCTCCTGTAAACTCTATGTTGATGCCTTTGTCCAAAAGCTTACTATTGTCCATGACCAGGAAAATTCTTCCAAAACGTTTTAGGCTTTCTCAGGTAAGTTTTGGCAAACTCCAGCCTGGCTTTTTTATGTCTCGGGGTAAGAAATGGGATCTTCCTGGGTCTCCTACCATACAGTCCCTTTTCATTTAGTCGCCGACGGATAGTACGGGTTGACACTGTTGTACCATTGGACTGCAGGGCAGCTTGAACTTGTTTGGATGTTAGTTGAGGTTCTTTATCCACCATCCGCACAATCTTGCGTTGAAATCTCTTCAATTTTTCTTTTCCGTCCACATCTAGGCAGGTTAGCCACAGTGCCATGGGCTTTAAACTTCTTGATGACACTGTACACGGTAAACACAGGAACATTCAGGTCTTTGGAGATGGACTTGCAGCCTTGAGATTGCTCATGCTTCCTCACAATTTGGTTTCTCAAAGTCCTCAGACAGTTCTTTGGTCTTCTTTCTTTTCTCCATGCTCAATGTGGTACACACAAGGACACAGAACAGAGGTTGAGTCAACTTTAATCCATGTCAACTGGCTGCAAGTGTGATTTAGTTATTGCCAACACCTGTTAGGTGCCAACAGGTAAGTTACAGGTGCTGTTAATTACACAAATTAGAGAAGCATCACATGATTTTTCTAACAGTGCCAATACTTTTGTCCACCCCCTTTTTTATGTTTGGTGTGGAATTAGATCCAATTTGGCTTTAGGACAATTCTTTTTGTGTTTTTTTCATTGAAGACAAATTAAATGAAGATAATAATACCAAAGAATTTGTGATTGCAATCATTTTCAGGAAGAAACTGAGTATTATCTGACATAATTGCAGGGGTGTCAATACTTTTGGCCAACACTGTATACAGGTGCCCCCCCCCATGGGTATACAGGCCCCCCCCCCTTGCTGCCTTAAACCTGTAAAGTAAGAGATCTTTTTACTTATCCCCGCCGCCGCCGCCATCGCGCTCCTCCGGTTTCATCCGGCTTCTTCCGGCTTCCTCCTCCGGTGGGCGCAGGCAATGACGTCATGGTCTGTGCGCCAGAGGAGGAAGCCGGAAGAAGCTGGATGAAGTTGGAGGAGCGCGATGGCGGCGTCGGGGATAAGTATAATGATCTCTTACTTTACAGTTTTAAGGCAGCAAGGGGGATGGGGGCCCTGTATACCCATGGGGGGAGGGCGGGGGCGCGGGCGCCGCCATTTTAAATCGAATTAGACAATTTTGGTTAAAACCAAAATCGTGGCCACAGCAGGGGGCGAATTAATCGAATTAATTCGATTAATCGCCCAGCCCTACATCAAACTTATTGAGAATTTCATAAGAAAAACAATGGTGTGCTTCGTTTTAACATATCTTTATTATTTCACTAGATGGTGGCCCGATTCTAACGCATCAGGTATTATAAAATATGTGGGTGTGCGGCGGTGCGGGTGTACGGCAGTGCTGGTGTACGGCGGTGCGGTTGGGCGAGTGTGCAGCGGTGACCCCCTCAGTTCTCATTGTGTTGTATTGTCAATACAACCCTCTTCTCCCAGTCCTGACACACTGATAGCAACAGAGCAGAAGAAATGCTGCACAGGCCTCCAGGATCCGCTGTGTCAGATGCTGCACATCTCATATCTTCACAATCCAACACAATGGGCAGCACTTTGAACACTTTTATAAGTGGTCACAAACTTGTAAATAACTCCAAAATGGCTGACTTCAAAATGACAGCCATGGTCACCCCATCATCTGGAAAAGTTTTCCCCCTCCCATATACTAATGTGCCATAAATGGGAAGCTAATATCACCGACCATTCCCACTTTATTTAGGTGCATCCATATACCGTATATGTCCCCCCCGGTACATGTACCTGTGTAGTCAGCTGCTATACAGAGCCCCTATCAAAAAAATAACAAAGCTGTAATTGCTGGCATACAGTAGGCGCCTGTGAAGGGGAGACGGAGACCCCACGCAAATCACAAAATGATTGACTTCCTAAAGTGATACTTTGTATAAATAAACATTATTATATTTTTGGAAAAATCAGTGTCTGAGTGATCCCAGTGTCTGTACACCCCATCTTTATCTACAATAGTTGTTACTATGTTTCTTTATGGACATCATCAGTTACCATATCTGAAATGGAACGGAACTCCGTGATGTCACAGAACAGTGTTCAAACCTGTTAATGTTCCGTCTCCTCTGACTGCATCATTTCAGTATTGGACTCTCTAGTGGAAGCTTCTACTGAAAAGCCTCTCTTGCGGATTAGCGAATTTTTTGCAGATTAGCAAATTATTTGTGGATTTGACAATTATATCGGATTTTACAACTATTTCGGATTTGACAATTATATCGGATTTGACATTTACTACTGGATTTGACTACTATTTCGGATTTGACTACTATTTCTGGACTTGCCTGCTCTTTGGGAACATCTTTGCTACTTTGGAGGTAAATATTGTGAATTTATTTACTATCTATAGAACTATTATGAATTGCCATTTGCTATCAAAAATACACATGTAATCTTTACTGATATATTAATATGAATGTCTGAAATGACAGCTCAATCACATAACAGTGTGTGATACACACCCCTTCCCCCACACACAGTATGTCTGTGTTATAGCAATTCTCAGAATAGCACATATAGCTGAACACACAGGTCTTTCCTCTATGATTACTCATCATACCATTCTATTGAATAGGATAAAGCAGATTTGTGTTTCCTATGTCTAATATGGCTGTAAGCCACTGGGGGCCTCCAATACAACTTCAATACATATAAGAGGACAAGAGGAGAGTTTCTGCCCCCAATGTTGTCCCATGTGATAGAATGAATCAGGCTGCACTTTACTGTGCAGGATTGTAATCCTGATCATACAGTGAAGTAATGATAGTTCTAGCCCATGATCAGGGTTACAAGCCTGTTTCGTCTGGATGCCTGAAAGCACGTGGTGCTAAATCCTGAGAATATCACATAGGGTACCTTTACACGCGGCTACATTTCTTGGGTGGCTACAGGTAACTTACTGGTTGCAGTGAAATCATGGAGAGATTATTCCATTTGTACACAGCAACAAGATAGAACCTTGTCTCCATGATTTCACTGCAACCAGTAAGTTACCTGTAGCCACCCAAGAAATGTAGCCGCATGTAAAGGTACCCTTACATATAGCGGGGTCTGGACACTGAGGATATCACATACATATAGCGGGGTCTGGACACTGGCATCATAAGTGGTAGCTCACTACTTTCTGGCCCTATCAGCTCTACCTATGAGCCATTGTCTATCAGATATAGGTGGGGATTAATAATCCGGCTCTATGGTTTAGTTTGTGCACTTGGTCACTTTATATGTACATAACTGCAGTTTATATGATGTGTAAGGGAATGGTCTATGCTGTATTGGATGGACTTGAAGAATCCATGTTTATAACGTAAAAAACATTCAAATCTTTTTCTATTCACAGTAAAGCTGCAGCTTGATTCATTCTATCACATGTGACAACATTGGGGGCAGAAACTCTCCTCTTTCCCTCTTATATGTATTGACATTCTATTGAATAGTGGGATAATTAACAAAATGCCATATAGATCAAGATGAATCCGGATGATGACCTGATAGGAGTAACAAAGGTGAATTAAATTCACTTTCCCATTTGTACATGGACCAGTGTCACCGGGTCTATTCTTTGCTCCTAGACCGTGTCAGGCCACATAGGGGTCACAGAACAATCCGCCACCGCACTTATACAAATGGCAGAATGGCGCTTTCAGTACTAAT